>JARKIC010000620.1:0-226962 GCA_029378375.1 Mycena olivaceomarginata | reverse complement strand
GGTTATTCTTTTGCTCCCAAACCTGCCACATGCAAGCTTCAGCCTGTGATCGGATCTGGTGTCGTATGGTGTCTATTAATGGTTCCCCATAAGAAGCTCGTTGAAGGCACACTCGTCATGGTCACGGTGTCGTTCTCTTCATGACCTATTTTTTCACCAACCAGAAGAACTACCGAGCAACACTATGTAATAGATAAAAAGGTGTGCGACATCCGCAGCGAAAATTCTGCGTTGCTTGCTAACAAAGAGCCAGACCTACCATGTACTTGTTGATAGACTCCCGTTTCTAGACCGCGGCAATGGGAACCTTGGAATCCGCCTGTTCCCACTATCCTCAAGGCCGATACTACTCCTCTCCACAGGAAAAAGTTAGAGACGATACCGCGGACTTTGCATTCAACAATTTCGGATCGAAATCGGTCCGCCAAGCCCCAGCCCCTCCAAACGTGGAATCCAAAAAATAGTTACGTAGCTAGTTAGGAATCAAGTCGTATCAATCTCGTGAACTTCCCAAATTTACTCTCGAAATACGTTCAAGTAGTTGTGCGACATGAAAAGGATTGAGTCTAGTGTCCCTCCCGGTAGCGGGCCGTGCCGCTTATCGGCCCTTACAGCTTTACCCGCGCCTTGTGAAAGGTCTGCAACCAGTACGATCGTGACGCCATACAGCTTGGATAACATCAGACTCTATTGATCTTTCAAAACACCCGCGCCTCAAAAGTCCGCCGTGATACTCTCTGGTTCACAAGTGCGGGCATCTGATGGAATGGAATTTCGCGCCGGTTGTTGATTACTTCTTTCTCACTCTCCTCAAACCGCGACCCACCATGCCCTCGGCGACTAGATTTGGCCCCTTCGAGCTCGTTTCCAGGATATTCATATTATTGTCTACCCCTCGTCGACGGGTCCGAACCGGGGGGATCACCCGAAACCGGGTGCCGTTGAATCTCGCTGGTGTAATGTAGCCAGTGGCGCGCTGTGGCAATCGCGATCCCCCAACTTTGGGCTCGATCTATCTCGATTTCTGTGGCAGGGGATGCGTACAACGGCATCCCAATGCTCTTTGATCAAACTGCCGCGGCGTCTCCTGAGGACCACACCGCCGCCCTCATCGACCTGTGGTTCAACTCGTGCATCTGCCTATCCCTTGTCGATTTCCTTGATATGTGCCCACGGTCACTCTCTGCCTGAAACAGGTATTGACCATCCTGGCGAAACACTTTCCGCCAGTGGGGCCGAATCGACTCGCTATCCCGATGGCCGACTTTCTGGTCTTGAATAAAGTCATCGGGCCGTTCCCTTCACTCGAGAGTGTAACCATCCAGATCACAGATGGCTCAGTCCAACCCATCTTCTGGGATTCGGGTTAATTCAGTCCAAAACTCTCCTCATCTGCAGTCCCTACGACTGATGGACCACGACTTCGCAGTCGGGTCGTTCGAACACATTGTCGACGTTCCGCACACTTTAAACGGCGCTACAAATGTCAAGGTGGATGATCCCGACCACGATCACAACCCGCTCACTTTGCGGCGCTCCTTGGTCATCTCCCGCACCTCGTCCACATCGGTGGTATCTTAGCTCGCTCTTTGCGTGTGCTGCCATCGCACGGCATTACACTGAAGCCATCCCTCGAAACTCTCCTACTTGACAACGAAAGTCTCCTAAATTACTTCGCCATACCCACGCTCAAGCATCTGGGCGTATGGCCCAGGAACAGCGTTCCGGTCGTCGCATTCCTCCGCGCTCCCAATGCCAATCTCACCAGTCTGAGCCTTGGATATACGAGGACACATTTTCCACCACGGTGCTTAGCGTGCCTGTCTGCACTGCCAGAACTAGACACCCTGCAGCTCATACTCATCGACCCAACCCGTCGGCCGGGAGTTTCAACGGCGGGTTGTGGTGCCAGGTGCTCTTGCGCGCCGAGCGTAGGCGCGCTGAGCTTGTGCCCCAGCTGCGCAACCTAATCATCAGCGGCAAGGCTCACATTCCGCCCTATGCCGAGTGGACTTCGCTCCTCGAGATTCGGCGGGCCGCCTCGTGCACGCCGAGATGCACATGTGGCATCGACACCCGCATGGGCGCCGCCGCACGCTGCCTCCGCCGCCGCCATCCAGGCGCGGCTGGCGGCGCTCACAGAAGGCGGGATGACTGTCCGCATCACAACACCGGGATATACGTGGCCCTTGGATGCGGAGGATGCGGTCCCTGTCGGTGACTTTGGTATGTACATGTTTTCGTTTCTTTGCAGCGGATTTCGTGGGCTCTTAGACTCATTATTTCGGTCAGACAATAGATCCTTTTGGGTCGCGTATAATGCGCACCCCATTCATTTTCACCGTTTTGACCCTCCTTCGTTCGTTCATCCGATACTCAGAGTCTTGTCGTCGAGTCTGATCCATACTCTATGTCGAACTCGTTGCACGATTTCTCTGGAGCAGCGCGCGATCATAATGATACCCAGGGATTCTGAGCAACCGGTTGAATAATTCACGCTTCGGACCTAGCTTTTGCTTTCTCTGCATTTTTGGGCTCGCTTCAGAGACCAGACCATAGGGCGGTAGATGAGATTGCTGTCACGCCCAAATCATGGTGATGGATGGACTATGCCTGATTCCGGAGGCGACGCATCCCGCGCGATTCTTCCGGTTCTGACATTGAAAGCAAAGGGTGCGAGAAGTCGAGGATGCTACATAAAAAAACGCAATGTGCGGCAGACAAAAGTTCTCATTATCAGACATGTGGTCGCAGATTCGATGTTGCTGTAGAGATGTAGATATGCCGATGCCGATGAGATCTAGGTGGAAACAGACATAAGTATCTTGCGCGACCATTCTTCAGATCCAGATCAATAGCTAGAAGTGGTAGTTGCAGTTATCGCGCAGCAAAGTTGAACCATGAGTCATGTGACCCGTGTCGAGAATGAGTTGCGTTCAACTTGTGTGCCTTTGGCGCCGTTTTCGACTTGTTCAGAGTCCAGACTCGAACCCAAGCCCGGTGCTTCAGCTTCACCGGAATCGAAGTAATTAATGCGAGAACGAGTGTAGTCCTCCATATAGATGTAGTAGGCACAGTTAGACATAGACGAATCGAGCCGAAATCACCCCGGAATTTTTGTTGTACCGGAGTCACTGAAAATGTTCCCGAGATTTGAAGATCCGGTAACAGATAAGTCCTCCGTAAACTAGACACTTCTGGGGTTTTTACCTCACCGCCTGGGTTCATTGGAGATCTTTGTACGACGCCACTTCCTAGTACCAGTTTGCTTCGGAGGAGATTGGCAAGTGACAACCACTTTATACCGGTCCTGAAGGCGTCCGACGAGTATCCGTTATTTGAAGCAAAGTTGATAGAAACTTCAAGTAATCACCGTTCGTTTCGTGAATTTGGTGAGTATTTTCTATTTTTGATAGCATGCAGAGCAATGCGCACACTACACTGCAATTTATGCAATTTGTGGGCATTCATTTTCCCACTGTCGTCGTCGTCGACATTCTCTCCGTTGCCGCTAGGATCCTCGTCTCCGTCACTACTCATGTCCTCCGTTGTTTTTTTCGCTGAGGGGACCATCGTACGGACCCGGACTGCGCCCGGAAAGTCGTGCTCCCTGCCTGTAGCGCCCTCTTGAGGATATCCATCTCCCCAATCCTTCTTGAAGAGAGACCGGGTGTGGGTAGTATATACGGGTGGGGTAGTGATACATCGTCGACGCGGGTGTGCATAGGGGAGATGATAGTCATAAGTACTTAGGATAATGCGAGCGAGAAAGTCGTCCGGCGAGGGTCTCGGATCCCTGCATTCATCCCATCCATCCTCCTGCTCATCGGTCGCCGTCGCCTCAACTCGCATCCCCAGATCCACCCCATCTCCCTCTCTCTCGCGGAACTGCGCGAAGCCCGACTCGAGCGGGAGTGCACACCCAGATCTGCGCAATACCAGCGTCGGCCTCCGCCAGTTCGATGTGGATGGAGCTGGGACGCGGCGGAAGGAGGGCGCTTTCCACGCGAGGCATAGGGTGTGCGGCGAGGCATAGGGTGTGCGGTGGGGGATGCGAAGGAAGGTTATCGGGTATGTAGCATACAATGAACGAATGGGGCGTCGGGGTGGGCTGCCGGCGGATGTTTAAATCCGTCCTTGAATTGGGTGGGCGGGAGGCGCAGAGAAGCGCGCGGGCCGAATCCCATCCCGTCTTTTCACATCGCGATCGGTCTCCCCACAGCCACATCCAGCTCGCTCCAGCGGAGCGGTCTTCGCCGCCGAGAGCCATTACACCATACCCAACCCCGCGATCCGCTCTCCGATCCGCCGTCCGCCAGCTCGGAGACGGCGGAGGAGGAGGTGGGGGATCTCGCACGGATGTGCAGTCCTCAGCCAGCGCCTTCCGTGCATGATGGACAGCGGTGGGGTGCGTTGCGCGACGGTGAGCAGCAGGGGGGATCGGGACGAATGGAGAGCAGAGAGGTGTCGGAGCACGGGGTGTATGTAAGTACGTCTCAGTCCGCCCGGCGCCTGGCCATCGTCGCCAGGGGCGACGCCAGCTGTGACATCCCCGGCTCCTCGCCCAGAACCGTCGAGCGCGCACTCGCGGGGATACAACTCGCCCCAGCCCTCCATCCGCCCGACATAAAAACGCGCAGGCCCGACATACGCCCGAGGTGGTGGAGCCATCGAGGGAGGGAAGCGGAGGGGGAAGGCAGGCGCAGTCCTTCCGTGCCTTGCGTGGGGTAGGACTGGGTAGGGGACGAGGAAGCGTCGGGGTGGGTGAAGATGGAGGACGCCCGCGGAGGTGGGTACGATGGGCGACGCCGGGGGGAGTGTACCCGGAAGGCGGGCGGGAGGCCCCGGCCGCTCCCCTCCTGCAGCCCCTTCCCCTCGTGCGCCCGTGCTTGTATGTAGTTGCGCTCGTACCCCGCACTTGATCTGATGCGATTCCTCTTCCTGCGTTCGTTCTGGCCCGAGGGTGCAGCAGGTCCGGTATATCTGTAGTATAATCAGCACTGAATACTCACCACACAGATAACTGGATAAACGCACCAGAGATAATCGGACATGTGGACGCACCGCGCCGCACCGCCTACACGCTCGCCTCCTCCTCCTCCTCCTCCTCCTCAAGCGAGACCGCGAAGCCGAAGCCGAAGTCGGGTGTGGGCAAGAAGTTTATTTACTGAAGATGGTGGTGACGAGGGCGTGCTGCACCGGGCGACAAACTTGTCGGCGGGGGCGTCGGCGTCGACTTGGGGGCGACATTTGGACTCGGAGGGCACGTCGCATGGGAGGCGGGAGAATAAATTATATCGTGTTTTCCGGCCGACGTAGACGGGAGCGCGAACTCATAGACTTGGTACGGACGAAGCGGGCATCCCAAGTCGCATCACAATGCCGGAGGTATTCATCCCACCCCATCTCTCTCTCGCGCGCGCGGAAATGCAGACACAGCCGAACCCCAGTTAACGGGAACAAGTCCAAGTCCAAGTCGCTCCCGCTCCTGCCAGGCCCGGTGTGGATAAGTAGAGCCGGGACGCAGCGGCAGCGGGAAGAAGGGTGCCTTCCACGGCGAGGTACGGGGCAGGG
Source organism: Mycena olivaceomarginata (assembly GCA_029378375.1). Classification (NCBI taxonomy): domain Eukaryota; kingdom Fungi; phylum Basidiomycota; class Agaricomycetes; order Agaricales; family Mycenaceae; genus Mycena; species Mycena olivaceomarginata. Next base: position 221,388 of record JARKIC010000620.1, on the reverse strand, counting down.
GATGCGAGGGGTGAAGGAGGGGCCTGTCGCGTAGAATACAATGGGTGGAGTGTAGGGGCGTCGGGGTAGGGCTCGCCGGCGTACATTTCAATCCATCCTCGCGCTCGACCTGCTCTCAGAGGTCGTCCTTGTCGCGCGAATCCCATCCCATCTGTCCCACATCGCGATCGGTGTCCCCACGTCGATGGCGATATCCACGTCTACTCTAGCTCGCCCCTCGTTCCCCGGCCGGGGGCTTCCGCAAGCTCGAAAGACGCCGTCCACCCCATGCGCGGTCCGCCAACAGAGAAGGGGGAAGAAGGAGACACGGATGCATGGCGCCTTCAAAGAGGTGGGGTCCTCGTGGGTGTGTAGATGAGATGAGGAGGGGGATCGGGAAAAATGGGGGCTAGGCTGGAGCGGTGTCGGCGGGGTGTATGGTCGAGCATGATGAACTCGCGGCAAGGTCGGCGTCCTGCAGTCGTCCTACTCCGGGGCTGCCGAGCGAGAATAAGGGAGGTGCACTTCGTGTGGCGGGCGGGCCAGAGCCCCTCTCCACTCCTGCAGCCTCTTCTCGTGCACCTGTGCTCGGACTTGGGCTAGTGCTTACTCACGCTGTACTTGTGCCGGCCCACTTGACGCGCAGCAGACCTGCCCACATCTATCTTCAGCACCAGTACGACAGAAATAATAGAATAAACGCACCATGTCTCAACTCAGACGAATGTCAGGGGTCCTAATGTGGGAATTTGCCGTAGTGACACAAGGTACCCGTCTGTCAGTCACAAATAGGCGTCACTTGCCAATACCAAATGATTTGAAATCATTTGGTAGGCGAATGATAGCTTATGGCATGCCCTCTTCCGCCATGTCGGCCTCCAGCATTCTCTGATGCGCCAGGTCCCCCGTCCAGTAGCCTTCGTCTTTCTCCTCCACCGATTCAGTAGGCCCAGCGTTGTCATCGATCTGGCACTAGACCACTTGAGCCGTAAGGTTCAATGGCATTACTCTTGTTACATATGGTACGTACGTACCTTAGCGTTATTCGCTTATACGAATATCACATCGTTATAATTGTTAAATAGTGAAATCGACGACATGAGAAGCCGACAACATCACTGTGGCGCACGGTGAACTCCAGGGTTTCGGAAGCAAATCATGTTGCTTGAACCCTGTTTTCTGCTACCATATTTTACTTCCGACGTCCCTCTTTCTTCCCTCCTACCGCCATGTCCGACTCCAAAGAACACGTCGCCAGCTCATTCGATAACCATAGGAGGTACGCTGAATGTTATGCTCGGCAGATTGGAGCCCTTGGTGAACGCTTCGACTCTCCACAGGGGTTTGATCCTAGGGATCCTAATCCCTGGTATTGTCCTCTCCGCCATGGTGCTTATCGCTTTTGCATACACTGCCTGGCAACGTCGCTCGCGGCCCCACTTGCACCGCGTGAGCTTCCGCCTGCTCATATACGCCACGGTTTCCAAGTGCGTGCCTGGCGCCTTTCCCCCAGTTGCATTTTTATCTCACCTTGCTGTCCAAGCTTCATCCTTTCTGTCACCCTGATTCCAACCGAAACGCTCATGACGGGTCCCATATCTGCCGCTGCATGTACTTTCGCTGTATTCGCTAGTAACGTATGTCCAACAACGGCTAGAATTCGCCCGCTTTATCCTGATCTCCTGCAGACATCGCTCTTATTCTCTGCGGGCATGTACTTTTGCATGGCTCTGAATCTCCAGTAAGCCCGCCCTTTACAAAAGCGCGCTTAAACTTAATAAATTGTTGTCTGCCAGATTGGTTCTGGTCCACGGGGTTAACGGTCTCAAGATGGAAAATACTACGTGATCGGCTCCTCCCTCCTCGTCGCGGTGTGCAACATCGTCCCACTTGCCGCTGGGCAGTTGGGTCCTTACAACGGCACCTGCTGGTACAACAACCCGGATCCCGCGACTTATATGCGCTGGGGTCGTCGGCACGCTGTCGTTTTGGATATTCCTCATGGCATCTTCGGAGCTCGTATGTTTCTTCGTTCTCGTATCGTACATGCTCCGCCGCCAGGTTCGTTTGCGGCATTGTTGTCCTGAGTGTTTTCAAGACTGACAACAAATGCAGATGTCCGTGAAGCGCATGCGTGCGGGTATTTCCGCCGAAATGTCCACCTTGCAGCACGCCGCGTACAGCGCCGCGCCGATCCTGCAATTCCGGGGTATAATCCTGCGCATCAGTACGGTCTCTTGAGTTCAACCACTTGGAGCTTACCGCGTTGCCGATACAGCGCTGTACCCACTCCTTTCCTGCGCCCTCAACTTCTCCAGCTCTATTCTGGCGTTGTATCTCGCGAACCACCTCGGGAATACCGAATTGGTATGTGCGCTCAACGCGTTCCTTACCCTGCCTGTGCGATTGTTTAATTCGTTCTCCTCTCCCAGAATTTCCAGTTAGGGGTCTTGGGTGCGCGTTTTCCGAGATCCACAGGATGAGCCGTCTCGCTGACTGCTGCCTGGATCGCATAGATCTCTGCATATTCAACCGCGCGGCCCTTTCTGTACGCTGTGCTCGCGGCGACCCGATCCGGTGAGCACTGCTACCCCCTCCTCCGACATTCTCAGGACCAAAGCAACGACATCACAGTCTCTCATACGTGCCGTGAGCGCCCTCCGCCAGCCCGCTATCGCAGGCCGCCGCGGCACACAGCGTGGCGCGGGCTCGCAGCTGCGGTCACAGAGCTCCCGCAGCAGCACGTCGTTTCAGGCACGCTGACTCTGGTCGACGGGAGCAAGGCTGAAAGCGAAAGCGCAAGCCGGGCGAGGCAATCTGTGACGCGCTAGAGCGGTCCACAGCAGACAGACCCAGGCACCCACAACACGCATACACACAGGGATCCAGAGCAGGGGACCGTGCCCGATTCCAGCGTTGTCCAGAGCCGCGAGGACAGCATTGAGTTCCAGATTTAAGTATCTTCCCTACGCCAGTTTTTCCGGGGGACATTGATTTATTTCGTTCAAAATAAATTAGAATATAATGTAACTTACCATGTGATGTATAGGTCTAGATTGGGGTGATTTTGTGGGGCATATACTGTCCAATAAATAGGACCACCCAAAATCAGTTGAAATAACAGCAGATTCACGGAAAAGTTGAAATGACATGGTCTGAGAAAAAGAGATTGAAATGACACATCGCGGGAAAAACACGCTTGATCGTGCGCTTGGGAAAAACGCGAAACGAACCCCAAAACAAGTTTAGGGCTACCCTTGTGTCCCTAGTGGCCATGAGGCGGCTGGTCGTCGGCGGGCACATGTGTACCCTGAAACAAATCACTTTCGAATCAGGACTTGTTCATTTTTCTATACAGCGGGAAAGACCCAGGAGGCTGTAATTCCTAGGTTGTAGTTGTGAGCGGAGAAGTGAGGACCCGGCATAGCATTCGCTAGCAGAAAGCAAAAGGATGTTGCCAAGCACATCACGATGGCACTGCCACCCGAACCAAGCCGCTCTTATCAAACTCTCATCTCGAATTCAGACTGGGCAGGTTGAACAGCAATTAACTCCAACCAAAACAGCGCAAAATGAGCTGGAATTTGATTTGAAGACTTTGTCTTTGGAAATTTCGGCAAACCGTGCTTTTGCATTTTTTTATTGAGTCAAACTCCAGCAAGCGAATGTGAAATGTCTGCCCTGTTGCCCACCGACTATAGAAACCTCGAAGTATCTCTCCCTTCAACGGGACTATTTGAAACTGGTGACTTGGATGGATGATCGGACCCCGCGGCAGCCTCGCCATCATCCATGCCACCCCATCGCTGTCTGGCTCTCTGAGACCTCGAGGGAGCGCAATCGCTTCCCAATTGACCAGACGGACCACCATGCACTCGATTCAAAATAAGACCTGCGGCTCTGCCTTTCGTCGTCGTTGCCGCCTTCACTTAGTTCCATCGTCTTTCTGTGTCCTATCCGCCTCCCATCCCATGCTTCTGCGGCACGAATAGAATCATTGCCACGTTTTGTGACTACCCTCGCCGCTTCTGGTCTGCGATCTTCAATGTGTACTTACGGGCTTCAGACCGAGCCACCTCTGTTTCGACGACGCCACCGCGATAAACTCTGCGTGGCTGGGCGCACGATATTCATCCCAAAGCTCTATCCCCGATGCGGTCTTCTCTGCCCTCCAAATCCAATCCTTCTACGCGTTCTGCCCGCTCCCATGCCTGCAATCCCGGACCGTTTCCCTTCCTATTGCCAATGTTGTAGCGACTACATAATTAATACCCACCGACTTCTTCATCCGTCTTGACTTGCAGGTAACACTCTGCGCTACCACTGCCCCGTAGGCTCAACTGGGTCTTACTGTGCGAGCCCGTGTCATAACTCCTTCCCCTACAATCGGATCAAATCGTACGCAAGATGCATGTTGAGTGTCCGTCATACACTGTACATATAACGGGATAGAAGCAGTTCAGTGACTTCCCTACTCCCTGAGTATCCAGACCGTGTTGTTCTCTCTCAGTAATCGGCATCACCAAACTCCATCTCCGTCGGCGCCATCATCACTGTGAACTCGTTGCTGGCCCATTGCTTGCATATCCCTTCAGACGGATAGTTGTCCAAGTCAGGATTCATGATCTTGAGTTTGACGGATTTGAGGTCAATCCCCGAGGAGTCAGGATTGTCGTTCGTCGGTTGAACCTAGTCATAGTCTCACCATGAGTTTGGAGAGAATCTTATCAGACTTGTCACCGACCTTGAAGGACAGATTCGTCAACTCGATTGGGAGGAGTGCACTTGCTCTCAGTGCGGCTGATATATCAGTGAGGATCGCGTCATCCGAAACAGCTGGGACCAAGATTGTTGCCAGTTGGTAGTCGTTCCCTCCGTTCGTGCAGGAGACCACGACGGTGGTCGCCACTGGAGGGTCCAATTGCCCAAAGGTCGTCTCTATCCTGACGTAGGCGGTTGGCGATATGGCCCAGCGGATGGCTTCCACGCGCATGGCATCCCCCCTGACGGCCGCCGTGTTAGCGACCACTTTCTTCGACTCTGCGTCAAGGACGTAGTCCGCACCCGCTACGACCACCGTGCCGACCACGTATTTGGACACGGCGCCGGAATTGTCGAGGCGGAATATCGGTGAGCCGGCGCATCCTTGAAATACTGACGCAGTGGATTTCATCCAAAGCAGAGGAGAGCTGGGCGGGTAGGCAGTGATGGTGCCCTGCGTGGCCTTCATCGGGACTCCGAGCGGGAAACCTGCAGTGATGATGGATCCACCAGTCTTCGGGAGAACCGCACCGTCAGCGACGTTGGGGGGTGGGAAGAACTCAAGCGGGGGAAAATCCGGAGCGATGGGCTTCGAGGTGCGCAAAAAACAATAGTCGGGCCAGGTGGTTTGAGCAACCAGAATCCTAGTGTCGCTCCATCAGGATGGATCGATTTTTTAAGGCTCGTCAGGAGTATCGTACCTCTCGACCTCGTATACCTGAGTGGATTGGAAGCTACTTGGCGTTGCGCCGGTCGAGGCAGCTTCGAATCCAAAGACGATGTAAAACGCGTCAGCCACGCCGGGTGCGATGGTCTGTGTTTTTTTGTCGACAAGGCAGCGCCCGGCGGTGACCACGATGTTGGGGCTGACAACGTAGGCGGTAGCGAACCCCAGAGATGACTGGTTTTGAAACCGGATTGTGCTGTCGACCCCAGTTGCAGAGGGGTTTACGGCTTGGAGATATGTTCCGAGGGTAGGAACGTCAGTGGCAGGGACATAATGGTCGCCCTGTAACACTAGATCCTTCTTCAAAACGCACACCCCAATGGATTTGTGGAGCCTAGTTGAGATAAAGCAATGACGGACTAGAAAGAGAATGAGTAGGATACCCACACTGTTCGCATGAGCTCTGGGACCGCCCCATCTAGGACCTCTTGACGGTTATCTGTTCCAACAGATGACATGACAACCTATTGGGAAGATAAAGAAATCAGTTCTTGCGGCCATCATGCAAAGAAAATCAATCGTACAAAATGGAACGGAATGTGGTGTTACTGGTGGGATTGGGCGGATTTGTTTGAGTTGGAGTAAGTACACTGCACAGTATTTATAGTGCTATCCTCTCGGGATGTTGTGGGTGTAGACAAGCGTGCTCATCCGAATGCAGCGGAGAGTGAACGGCTAGTACTGAACCTGCCAACCAAAGAACTGGTCCGAGGTAAGTATCTGGGGATAAAAGGCCGCACCGGTACCAGACTCATACCGGCAGCGCTCTCAGTGGCATGGTGGTTCAACATTCACTCCGGGTTCGAAGCACAGCTGTCAGCTGTCAGTACATAGTACAAGTTCCTGGATCTTGTTTCAAGTGGAAAGGAAGGAACCAAGAGTGTTTGAACTTGGGGTTTCCAGACGATTCTCGCAGAGGGAATCTCGTAGAGGGAAGCCAGCAGACTGCCTTGGTAGCCGATATTTCATCCAGTGGCCTTTCCATCCGGGTCCATTCAATCGCTTTCCGTCCACCTGCGGCCGTAGAAATAGTCGTTGAATAGTCGCGGAACAAGAGACCGGTGCACCGATATTATCGGCTTCTGGATTCCGGGCCGCCGGCCCGGACGTTTCGCGAGTACCGATGTGAGCGCATTTCAAACCCGGGCCGTGTGTTTGAAATGGGACCGTTCCGGTGTTTTCTGTCCGCGAAATGTATGGAACAGAATTAATGCTGAGACGTCTTGACTCGTGCATCGCTATCATCGGCCTCCGATAGAATGGGATGTGTCGAAGTAGTCGGAATGCCGGGCGGATTCCAACATTTCCAACATGGCTGCCTGTCGGGATATAAAAGCATCGATCACCTTTAACCAACGGGTAACCGCAAGTCATCTCACAGTCATCCCTCTCCACAATGGGCTCCTCCATTAGCTCTATCGTCAACAAGTTGAAGCAGCAGGGTGACCTGAAAGCCCAAGCCGAAGACGAATTAATATTGAGCGCGCTGCTTATCAAGGCAGCCCTGAAGTACAACAACTTCGTGGCCCAAGTTAAGGACGCGTCGGACAGCACCCTCATCCCTGTCGACAAGATCCTCGTGATGAACTACCAGGTAAACGCCGGGGTGACCAATAACGCAGACAATATCAAGACTGCGATCACCAACGCCGGCAAGGCGTTTGTGAGCGGCGATAGTCTTGACGGTGTGCCGCGCAATTTCCTGCGAGATTTTCCACTGACTGCTCCGAGCACAGGGCTCGCAGCTGTTATCGGTGCTGGACTGGACGCGATGTTTGGCAGTGTCGTGGCAAACCAAGCTGAGCGCACCACATATGCAATCACCTGCGGGGACCTCGGCGGCATCATGCGCATCGACATCAACACCGTTTGCTACACCTTCTCGTCGACCGCACTCGCCCAGGTGACGAACAACGTCGTCAGCGTCGCGTATACGATCAGCTCCGTCGACGCGTCGAAGCTGGACAAGAGCACGATCCGAGACATCGTTCAGGTTTGCTATGGCGGATTCGTCCCACCGGTACGCTGGAAATCCCTCAGTCGGTCCCCGGCATTCGCCAATCTGAATTTCCTTCCAGGATCAGCTTCTCGCCATTTACCAGCAGATTATCGCGGCATTCGATGCAACACGAGCAGGCGGGTCAAAGAGTGGGGTGAGCAGCTGAAAATGGGGCAGTTACCATGGCGAGCTTTCCAGTTTACACCAACCAGGGATACCGACATTACTTTGTTACGATAAAACTTGAAGTAGTTAGCAATCGAATTAACAAGTCGTTCTGGTGCAGAATGTTGTGATCCACTGGCAGTCGTTTCCTCCACAGCTCTGAAAACTTGACACAGGGCACTACTGCTAAGGCTCCAACCATTTTCGTTTTAAATGACTATAAACGGTTAAAACGACCAGTAGTCTACTGAAGAGCTGGGAATCGCACCAGCGCACACAGATCTCAGCCCTCGACAGTGAATGACAAGAAAAAACACCAGCTGAGGGTAGAAGAGATGCGTATGGGAGAGCAAGAGAGACAGATATCATGTGAGACTAGCGTGTGTTATTTTATTCGAGTTTCATGCCGGTGCGCTGCTGGCAGTGACATTCATGCATACAAGTCCGCCGGAACCCAACCGGAACCTCGTGTCGGAACGGTATTTCGGTGCGAATGCGAGACCGGAAGAATGAGGTCGGAAAAATTACGGTGTAAGCCGGTTTGAACAGTAGCTGACATCCCAAGGACTTTAGCAAGAAAATCGGATGCAGAAGAAAACACAGCCATAACTTGAAGTCGCAAGGCATCACGAGGCTGTAGACTAGAAGACTCGGAGCGCGAAACCATTGGATTCTTTCGGAGCCATGATAGCGAGAGCCGAATGAGAAGCAGAGTGCGACGAGAGGTGTTTATTTTGCTTGGGAGGCGCGAGGGGTGGGAGGAAGCAGTCAGAACAATGCCGGTAGATGCCGAAATTTAAACACGGGTTGATGGCATTTAAGGTTACTCAACTACAAGTTCTGAGGCTTACAACATCCCCGCGGAAGCTCTTCCCTTTGCTCCTTCGGAGTTCCTCCCATCTCGCTGAATGCCCTCTCCCTCCAGCTTCTGTGTGCTTTTTCCCGATGCCACTCGAGTGCTTACTTCTGCGCATTCGTAACACCGTCCTCTTTGGCTGGCAACCATAACTTCTCTCCAATCTCTTGTGCATCCACCGTCCAACTTCGCGTACCTGGACCCTCCTTCACTTTCGACTCCTCTGAGGTGGCTTGGACGAGGCTATCCTGGGAAATCGTTGCTTCCAACTCGATCCTAGAGTAGGGAAGTTTCGAGTTGCATTAGGCGTGTTCTATACGTTTTTTTTTTGGTTCCCTCATTTGTGTTTCCGGATATTCTCCTCTTGATTCATTCAGCCTGTTTCCTTAATTTCCTGTTTACTTTTTTTCCTTCTCCCCTTCATATTCACTCGCTCGTGCACTTCATTTATTTTTCTTCGTCTTAAGCTTTATCTCACTTGGTCCTGCTCCCGCAATTTTCTCAATTCCGCGCTGGCTTCCTCACTTCCTTATGTTCGACCGCTGGGGCTTTGGCCGTCGTTTTCTTTCGCTCTTGCCCGATGATGTCGGACATTCTTCTGATATTCATTAGGCACTCAGAATTGCTCGAATTACTGGAGCTCGGAAACGACGTCTGGGTAAATTCGACTGGACCGAGCTCTCTTCCGCCTGGTGGTCTCGTCTTCTTTCCGGATCCTCTGGCTCTCGTGCTCGATGTCGAATTAGCACTTGGCTCATTCTAAGTGCGCGCTTACACACAACGACCTGCATATCGTGTGTCAGGACTCACGCATACGTGGACTGGCGGGTCTGCGTTGATTCTCACCAAATGGTTGGTGCATGGTTTTCTGGTTTCTTTCAATTATCCAGCATTCTGTCCACGCGGCGTCACCCTCGTTTCGTTCCCCCATCCGTCCCTGTTTTCTTCGGTACTTTGTTTCTGTCCAACTTCGTCTTGGTTTACGCCTCTGTCCTCTGTAGATATAATCGGGAGTCAATGATCTTTGGGCACGATACGGCGATGCAGGCGGAGTGGATAGGACACTGTAACTTGAATTGCTGTAATTGTGGGTCCCTCAGCTTTCTCCTGTTTCTTTTCATTGTGTCGAAAACAGTGTTGAGTCCATTGTTACAGCTCAGATGCAGATCTGGGTTCTAACTCTGGAATTCTGTGAGCTAAAATGCCCTTCCTCGATCTTACTCGCTTCCAAACACATTGTTCGGTTCCCGACTCGCTCGGCCGCGGACTTGCCGCAGACAGGGGACAAGAGCCTGAAATGACTCGAAACAAGGCAACGCCTTTGATGTTTTCATTTTTCCCTGAGTCAGAGCATTGGAAAGTGTTTTTGGAGGATGTACTTGCCGAAATCTGTGGCACTATGTAGTTCTTCATTGTACATACAGAATTTATTCAAGAAATTTTCGAAATACAGAAGGACTACTCCTCCAAGACAATAACGGTATCCTTGCAAACAGGCACATGTTTTTTGAGTACACTGGCTTTGAAATAGTTCCTCCAAACCTGACACTGCTTCATCAATGCCTCATACAACGACTCGGTGATACCACTCTCCCCAGTCGGCTGCCGAAGAAGCCGGACCTCCTGCTCCTCCGGCGTCCGACGCGCCGGCGAGAACGCTCTGATCCGGGAGGGTCCGGGAGCAGAGACGCTCGGCGTAAGGCGCGAGTTCGAAGGACCGGCTACCGGAGCACTGGCAGACGGATGGATGTCATCTATCTCCCGATAGTACCTGTTGCTAAGTGGGGAAGGCGGCCTGGGATACGGAAGGCTTCGACGAGAGCGACGATGTTCTATGATAAACAGGATGCCATCAGAGATTGTGCTGGTGCTCGGTAAAAAAAAAACATAGCCTGATTCTTCGACGGCCGATAAAGTAACGGCCCACTCAGCTGCTGAGTTCCGGCCGGATACTCTGAGATGTGCTCGCCAAAATACCCGGGGAAATGGGGCGCAAGGTCAAAGACCACGGCTGCAGGCTGCCGAGCATAGCCCTCGCGTATCCGGTTCATGTCGGGAATTTCATTGCTCTCTGGTGTAACAATTAATGAAAACTCTGGATGCCGAGATCAAAAAAACTGACTGAGGGTTGGCAAATGGAAAAAACTTTCAATATGTGTCGTAGTCTTGTAAACCTCGGACAAATTAACTGCATTGGGATCAATGGAAAGAAAAGACAGGAGCGAGCAAAGAGACTTACTTTTGAAGCGGCATTTTGCGTGGCCAAAATGACAGAATGCAAGAAAGTTGCCACTGAGACTTGACTCAACGATCTGACATGGCCGCGGATCGTCGGGTGCAGAACTGAAAGCGCAGAAACATTCAAAGAACAGCCCACGGGCTCGCAGCCATGGCCGAAGACCAGACGGTACAATTTTCACGCCACTGTGGCGCGGCCTGGAGAATGAATGGAGATATGCTCCGTCTTGTAATCTGCATGTTTCGAGAGATGTCGCAACATCTGATGCGAACGAAAATGCTCTCGCTTGATACCGCCTTTAGACGGATACACGGAAGCTGGGAGGAGTTCGAACTGGAGACTTGGGATCTCCAGGGAATGCGTTGTAAGTGAACCCACTTGACAAATCCGGTGCATAAATTCTGAGTCCCCTCGACAGCGGTTGTTGGGTGCCGTGCCTTCATCACCTCCCAGCACATCTCATTCTCTTCACGAGAATCTTCGAAATTGCGTCTTTGGACACTGGAATACCGGTCCGGTTCCGACACATTCACGGAGAGGGCATGGAGCTCTGGATCGCAGATGCCCACAAAGGCGAAGGCTTGGGTGCGTTCATTGTTGATGTTCTGAGCAGTGCTAATTATTTTTTTCTGTGCCTTTGAAGGTGCCGGCATGTTTTGTCAGTTGTTGTGTCAAGATTCCGACGAATTCTACCCGCTTGAGCCATCCCGACTGCTGCGTTCTCTCACTCCCACTGATCATCTCCGCCGTTTCTATCGTATTTGCAAGATACATTACAAGAGAAATGTGGACAAGCTTCGCCACTGCACGACGTGGCCAGTCCGCAAGACGATGCTCAGCTTAGCCTCTTCAGAATTCCACCCAGATCTTGACGGCGCGTTGAAAATAATTGAAAATGGGGGACCAAAAGCGAAAGGTTGGTAACAGTACATGCTTCCCATATTGTTGTACTAACAGATCAATAGCATGGTTGAAAGACAAGATAACCGGCACTAAATTTGCTCTCCCGGCGCTGTATCAGCCAATGAGTTTGATTCCCCTCGAGATATGGAAGGCTTCGCCATCTTCCACCAATGGGAATGAACAATCCCATCGCAATGTTAATCGGGATGGCGTCAATTTGACATTGCTGGCCGGAATTATGCGTGGGATGCAGTACGATGCCCGTTCTTCCCATGGGATATACCACCGGGATCAAATCTCCACTCACTTTCGTCGAGCGCAACGCTCTGTCAATCGGCACGGTGCGAGATTTCTGTCAAAATTCTTATGTCAAAGTGGTGATCGATATCTCTGAATCAGGCCTCGTACAACGCCGTGTTGCCGAAAGAGGCGCACCGGACGAAACTACCATGTTGTCGGGGAACAATATTGATGATATCACCATGCTTGACGCCTCCTCAACTATTGCGGCTGGCGAGACATCCAACCATCGCAACACTGCCCGGCAACTTCAGGCCGAGATTCCTCTGTACACTACTCGGCCTTTAGCATCATTCGCTCGGGCAGAAGAATTAAATGGTACTCCAAATTTACCCGACAGTCGTTCGGGCCACTTTGATTATCTTCCTCTGTTCAATCACGGCCTTGAATTTCACCCGGTACAGGACCTGCATCACGATTTTCGGCTACATGGAAAGCTGGGATCTGTCAACTCCAGTTGTCCATCCCACAGAGTCACTTTACACAGCGGCTCCGTTCATGTATCATGACTTCCCCACGCCCGGTGCTCCCATGTTTGACATGGCATTCGACAGAGAAGTACAGGATCAGAGTAATTCTACCTATCCCCTTGCTGATATTGATCCAAATACGCGTCGTTGGTAGTGGCTGTATTCTATGATGGTAGAGACACGTCATGTAACAATAAAAGACGCGAAAAAAAAATCCCTTGGTTGAAAATGAACGTGAAGAAAGTTCGCCCTTGCGATCACGTGACTGTACTTCCGCACTGCCATGTCAAGAGTTGCCCATCAGCATGGTCCGTGCGTGGCTTCGTCTCTCTCTAGTCCAAAATTTAAATCATTTGGGAGCACTACAGTGCAGCATAACCACGATTTCAGAATAAGTGAAATTTTTGACCAACATATATAATTCTGCCTCAAACATACTTGCAGGGATGATGCGCTCGCCGATTCAAGTCTAACCGGAAACATCCGGCTTCCAGCTAATCTGACCAGTGGAGGCCGCGGACTCTCCGCCCAGTGTTCGCTTCACCTGCGCAAGGCCTTCTGGGCCGCCAAAAGCTAAGTTTGTTTGCTTCTCCGAGATCTACGGAGATGTAACCATGGACTACACACTCTGTCGAGAAGGAGGGGACGAGGATGCTTATTTCTGCGGCACTCTAACGCCTCCTCTTCCTTGGATTGGTTCCTGCTCTCCTGGTTTCCTTCGATTCGATCATCCTGTACGATAACGACCATCTTTTTCTGTGATTCCCCCCGCCCCGTGAAGCATTTGCTGACGACTGGAACAGTGCTTTATGTGGTGATCCTGCGGATATGACAGACACCAGGGAATGTACGCAGTATAATGTCCGGTTTTTTGAACAACACAATAGGGTTTTGGATTTTGCGTGTTTGTGATATAAGTAGTCCAAGAGACCGAGTACACTAAGCCGAAATTCCAGTGCCCATTCATCTCCACAGCGGAGTAAAGTTCACAGGCGCCGGTACAGGCTCTCCAGACTCTCCAGGCTCTCCAGGATCTTCTACCCCAGTGCCTCCTCCGGTCTTGATCGGAGGCACAGTACCACTACTCACCGCATCGAATGCCGCGATAATCTGCTGGTAAATGGCGAGAAGCTGATCCTGGAAGGAAATTCAGATTGGCGAATGCCAGGGACCGATTGAGGGATTTCCAGCGTACCTGTGAGACGATTCCGCCATAGCAAACCTGGACGACGTCTCGGATCGTGCTCTTGTCCAGCTTCGACGCGTCGACGGAGCTGATCGTATACGCGACACTGACAATGTTGTTCGTCACCTGGGTGAGTGCGGTCGACGAGAAGGTGTAGCAAAAGGTGCTGATGTCGATGCGCATGATGCCGCCGAGGTCCCCACAGGTGATTGCATATATGGTGCGCTCAGCTTGGTTTGCCGTGACATTGCCGAACGCCGCGTCCAGTCCAGCACCGATAACATCTATGAGCCCTGTGCTCGGAGCAGTCAGCGGAAAATCTCGCAAGAAATTGCGCGGCGCACCGTCGAGAATATCGCCGCTTGCAAACGCCTTGCCGGCCTTGGTGATCGCATTCTTGATATCGTCTGGATTACTGGTCACCCCGGCCGTCACCTGGTAGTCCATCACGAGGATCTTGTCGACAGGGATGAGGGTGCTGTTCGACGTGTCTTTAACTTGGGCCATGAAGTTGTTGTACTTCAGGTCTGCCATGGTAAGCAGCGCATTCAATTGGTCTTCGGCTTGGGTTTTCAGGTCACCCTGTTGCTTGTTGACGAGAGAGCTAATGGTGGAGCCCATTGTGGAGAGGGATGACTGTGAGATGACTTGCGGTTACCCGTTGGTTAAAGGTGATTGATGCTTTTATATCCCGACAGGCAGCCATGTTGGAAATGTTGGAATCCGCCCGGCATTCCGACTGCTTCGACACATCCCATTCTATCGGAGGCCGATGATAGCGATGCACGGGTCCAGACGTCTCAGCATTAATTCTGTTCCATACATTTCGCGGACAGAAAACACCGGAACGGTCCCTTGAACGGTCCCCATTTCAAACACACGGCCCGGGTTTGAAATGCGCTCACATCGGTACTCGCGAAACGTCCGGGCCGGCGGCCCGGAATCCAGAAGCCGATAATATCGGTGCACCGGTCTCTTGTTCCGCAACTATTCAACGACTATTTCTACGGCCGCAGGTGGACGGAAAGCGATTGAATGGACCCGGATGGAAAGGCCACTGGATGAAATGATCGGCTACCAGGGCAGTCTGTTGGCTTCCCTCTGCGAGAATCGTCTGGAAACCAAAAGTTCAATTTGTTCAAACACTCTTGGTTCCTTCCTTTCCACTTGAAACAAGATCCAGGAACTTGTACTATGTACTGACAGCTGACAGCTGTGCTTCCAACCCGGAGTGAATGTTGAACCCAAGGGGCAGTCGGGTTTCGAAATTCGGATATGACGTCGAAAAGTGATTTAAGACCTCGATCCTGACCCCCCCCCCCCCCCCCCCTATATAGGGGAAGGAGTTTCCCACGGGAAGCCCGCATCAGCGCTGCCGTGGGCTGCCGCGTCACGTGAAGTAACGGCCGTCTGATGCCCGACTTCAGTCCGAACATGTCCGAACGTCGAGCGACTCGCCACTGAAGCATCCTGTGGTCACAGTAAGTACTAAGTATGTTATCTGTGTTGATTTACAGAAACAAATTGTAAATCATGTAAACCCTAAAGATAACGATAACGTCCAAAGCGTTAGTTGCCGGTGATCGAGATCTCAGATCTGCTGATTTCATTATCTCCGGTTAGTTTCTGGGTGTGCGCTTTTGCTCCCAGCAAAGATGCTTTGTGCTATCCATACTTTGACTGCCGTGAGCGCCATAAACAATTGAAGTCGAAGAGAAAAGCACAAGAAGTTTTGCAACCAAAAAAATGAAGCAACGACCAAGTGAGAAATTATGCACTTTTGTGGTAAGAAGGACGTCTCAAGAACAGAGAAGCGGGGAAATAAAAAGTGACGTGCCTCCTGCCTCGAATACGGTGAAGGCAAATTTTCAACGCATCCTACTTCATTCTACTAACATCAGACGGCTGTTAACTCTGATCCAGCATCGCTTATAGGTCTTTGCCCGGATGCAAACATGACATTTGGAGGTTTAGAATCACTTCATAGTTTAATTAGAATCCAGAGAATGAAAATATGAACCGCGACATTATGACGTCGGCCTCAAACTTGAATGATCTTGGTCGATCGAGGAGAGCAGAAACAAGCCACCTAGTAGACGACGAACCCAAAGGAATATTTGCTAGTGCTCTGAGAATCATATATACCTTAGATACCACTTGCGTAGTAGTTAAATACGAACTTGAGGCAATGCACTACAAAAGTTCCCGCAAATCTGCCAAACAAAATGGGCTGTCTACAACAGCCCATGTCAATTTAAGTGTTATTCTGCAAGCCAAACCCAGGCTAAGGAGTTGAATACCATGTATGCATCCATTGACACGTAGAAATATGAGGAAAACGCGTAGAACTGGGGCCAGAGTTCAGGTAATAAGTGCATTCCCTGCCGATATTGTAGTCAACTTGCTTCACAAAGTTGAGGACTCCAAGCGTCGTTAACAACTTGGAATTATTTCAAACGTAAACCTACAGTGAGACCAGTATTTCTGGACACAATATGTAGCACATTTAGTCTGCTCTGACCATTACTTGCGTTGAGCATTGAATGTACTTACGGTACTTACACCGAGTCCAAATGTCTGTAAAATAAATTCTGAGTCAATTTGCAACTCATAAGGTGATAAGGAAGGCCCCGTAACTCATTCAGACGCGTGGATGGTAGAGGGAGCAACACAGGGACGTCAGGAATGCTGGCGCGCTGTGGACAGGGGCTGTAAATTGTGTAAATTGATATCAATTTACGGTAAATTGATGGCTTATAAGCGCTTAGCGCCGCTTATTTCACTTACTGCAGAGAAACGACTAAACCTGTTCCGCCTGGCCTTGTTTCTCAAGGTTTTCTTCCCAGTTCCTCCTGTGGCATTCTTTGATAGTATATGAATTGTACTATTAGTTCTGTATATTTTTCTGTTCCTTCCAGTGCCCATTGGAAGACGCGCAATTCGCTTTCGCGCGTTGCTTGGTTGTGTTTGGATCTGTGTCGCGAATGTGTTGTTGTACCAGCTCCCACCGGATCCCACCCCTCGTTCACTTCCCCCGCTTAATTTCCGGTCGAACCTCAGCTGTTATCGACCTGCCGAACACCGGATGCTTCCAGCAAGCAAATGGTTTTGAAGTAAATTCTTGCCACAAGTTTGAAGTCTGCCGCACCAAACTCGACCGCAGGGCAGCGCAATACCCATGTATCCTGCATTCTTTATCGGCACAAGGTGTGTGTGCGTATCTTTCTTTCTCTTTCTTTCTTTCGCTGCATATTGACTATTATTCTCAGGTCTCTGCTTCTTCGTCATTCTACGCGCTGATTCACGCAACCGGAACCAAAGTGCGAGACCAGATGGACTGTTGGATTGCCGCGGCTCGACACTGCACAGATGAGGGAGTCCTCCTTTCTGTCTCTTCAGGCGCCAAAACACGCTGTCGCCTTTGTTGATGTTATTGAGTGAGTATATACTTTTTCTTTTCTTTTCTTTCGCTCACAAATTTCTCCCTATAAGGCTGATGGCATCTTTCATCGAGCGTCGGCCCTGCTTGGCGTTCCCCAGCTGTGCGATATATGGCAAGCAACGCACACGCTTTACGCCTCGTTTATGTGCACTAACCATTTCTTTTATCTCTTGCAGTAATTTCATCTGCAGCCATTTTCTATCTGCGTGGTTTCACCCACATATCGCAAACGAACCTACACTGTGACTGCACCGTCTCCGTCTCTGCGAGCCTGTCATCCCCGAGAGCCTCTGCCCATAACCCATCGTTCGCTGGTGTCACCGCCGTCAGCCGGCCTTCGATAAATGCGACCTTGCGAGTGCTGGGATGTCCTCCTGCTCTGGGTATACATCTTGTCTTCGGTGTGTACTATTTCTTCCTGTGTTCACACAATTTCTAATTCGTTCTCACTAAAAATTATTTGGAATGTAGATTAAAGCACGACATCACTGTCCATGCCACCTCGAGCCCCATAAACGCACACAACCCGCAAGCTTGTGCCGTCCCGTAACCTTGTCGTGACCAAGATGAACCCAGCGCAGGACTTCATGACCGGTCTCTGCCCGTGCCCTCGCCGTTCCTTGCCCATCAGCGCGCATCGCTCAGTGTCCTCAGTCCAGCGAGCAGGGCCATCGCCACTACTCGTTGCTTGGAATTCAGGGCTGCCGCATAAGACCTAAACCCGGGACTCAGCGGCCATGTTCTTCTGGTGAGGATATTTTCGTACCTGGATATAGCCCTTGCTCACAATTTCTTGCATATAAAGGATGCCATCACCCTTTATCAAGCACTCGATGGAGAGGCGCCGGTTACATGGCTGGCGCTTAACATGGGGTTTTATGGGTTAGTCGT
This sequence comes from Mycena olivaceomarginata, assembly GCA_029378375.1. Classification (NCBI taxonomy): domain Eukaryota; kingdom Fungi; phylum Basidiomycota; class Agaricomycetes; order Agaricales; family Mycenaceae; genus Mycena; species Mycena olivaceomarginata. Next base: position 203,470 of record JARKIC010000620.1, on the reverse strand, counting down.
CTTTCCTTTATCTTTTCTCTCTATCTTTCAAATGCCTTCATTAACGATACTATGTTCAACAGTCTGACCAACGCCCACCAGTAGCACCAACACCATCTTTGTCAGCGCCTTTAACAACGCCAACTTGGCGCCGCTCACGCTCGAACCGCATGCGGCGTTGGCGCATCATTTCCATGACCACGGGAATACGCGAAAAATGAAGGGGATGCAGTGACGCCGACGACGAGTGGGGACGGGCGCCTCCCGAGTCTGCATTTGTTGCCCAATGTACTTCTTATGAGGTACGTTTCTTTCATTGCAATATTTTCTCGGGTACTGATGGAGATGTCGATGTCTATAGCAACATGCAATGGACCTAGACCACGGCGCGCACCGCGGGTATCCATCGCCCACCTCGTCCGCCCACCTCGTCCTCGCAAACCTCCTCTTCCTCCTCAAACGCCAATAACGCCTACAACGGCAGCTCTACCTCCACCTCCAAATCCACCTCTACTTTGCAGCGCGCCCTCCCTCGCAGTGAAGACGACTTTGACCTCGACGTCAACACTGAGCACTCTGACAAGGAGCACAGCAGCGCGGCCCAGTGTCGGGGACGCCTCGGAAGCCATGGTCTATTCGCCACCCAGCCCGTCTTTGCCCACACTCTCGTGCTCGCCGCTCGGGGGTAGGGGCGGTGGGGGCCTGAACGAGGACCTGTTTGCGTACAAGTGGAGCAACGACCCGCGGGAGGGGATGGGGTACGATGTGTGTGTCTCAAGAGTGCCACGAGATGGCGCCGCTCCCGGCTTGGTGTACCTCCGTGTGGTGGAGGACTATTCGGTGATGTTGGATGGGATGAGGGATGGGCAGGTGCAAGCGGATAATGATGGCGAGGGACTAGAGGGAAGGGTATGGCCCTTGCCGAACGCGGGCACCCTGATACATCTGCCATTCCCTAGCGCGCCTTCAAATTTCCTCGAGTGGTCTTTACACCCTGCGGCGTTGCGGAATTCAAGTACCAGCACAACAAGCGTCAACAGCGCAGCGATGACACCTGGCTTGGGATTGGGTGTATACCGGTGTGCGGCGGTGTCGCCGGCGGCATTGTTCCCTTCCCGCCGCTGCACACATGTTCCCTGATTCCCGGTACCTTCGCCTGCACCCGCGCCCCGCACTGCGCCTGCAGCCCCTCACAGTGCTCATCTACAGCTCGGACGGGTGAACAGAGAGCTCGCCGCTCGCGCTGAATCTACTCATGGAGAGCGCCGGCCCCGCACCTTCCCCTGCAGCGACACCCGCACCCCCACCGCGCACGCAGTCCCTCACGGTGCTCATCTACATCTCGGACGGATACATGGAGAGCTCGCTGCTTGCGCTGAATCTGTGCATAGGGGTGCACCGGCTCACCCTCCTCGAGGCGTAGCTTGGACTGCATGTTGCGAGGCGCAGAAGCTTCTTTGTGTACCACAGAGGGCGGAGGCAAGATGGCAGGCAGGTGTTCATCGGCGAGGTGGGGAGGAGGATGACGGGCGGAGACGTCGACGGGAATTTTGAGGAGCGCAGCCGGGAGCAGATGGCGAATGTGATTGTGGACGCAGGGCCACCACCGATCCCGTTCAGGCCGCTCGACGCCTGCGTCCTGCGCCGTCGATGAAATCATTGCAATCGTACGTGGTGTTTCCGTGGCCGGCTGCGCTCTGCGTACCAATTGCGCTTGGCACTGCGCCGCATTGGTGTACGCCCGCCGCGGCGGGGGTGAGCCCTGCACCGGGGTGCAGCTCCGGGAGCATCGAGGTGGAAGGCGCGCCGCTGGGCATGCGGAGCGGCGCAGAAGGCACGACGTCCGGCGGGCGGTCGAAGAAGCTGAAATCATCATCGGTGAAGTCTGTCTCGAAATCCATCGCAGACGCGCGCTGCCGGTCGTCCCCGCCACCGCCCATCCCAAAATTAATCCCCATGCCCATGTCGATCATGCCCCCCATCCCTCCGAAGTCGTTCATCGCCAGGTCGATGTCCATGTACGACTGGGAGTCAAATGGATCGAAGCCCTGCGCCTGCGGGATCTGGGGCGGAGGTTGCATTTCGGCGGGCACGACGGCAGGTGGGAGTGTAATGGGTGTAGGGGCAACAGATGGGTGGGAGATCCGCGACCACAGGCGACGTCCGATTTTCGTCCAGCGGGACGACAAACGGCGGATCGGCTTGCGGAGGAGACGGATGAAAAGTGGATGGGGCTTGATTTGGCTGCTGGCTGGGACCAGCAACGGACTGAGGTACTGGAGTGGGAACAGTTACAGATGCGGAGGCAGACTGGGGGGTCGCAGGCGGGATTGGGACTGGCGTCGCAGTAGTCGCCACAGTGCCCGATGTATTGGCTCGCCCGAGCCGTGGCGAGCCACCGTCTCGCGCGCGCGCGCGCCGTAACCGTTCACGCTCCTTCTCGTGCTCTTGTGTAACGGCGTCGACGTACCCATTCACTTCCGACGCAGTGTGGCGTAAAACCTCGAGAACGAGACAGAGTGAGCGCACGAAATGTATGTAGTGCGTGCGGTGACGGTGTCGCGGGGCACGATGACGGCCGGATCGGGCTCTGGAGATGAGATTGTACCGCAGGAGGAAAGAGTGATGTCGGTGGCGCAGCAACGGTTACCTGTGGGGAAGACTGTAGCTGTGCTGGAATCTCGGGGATGTACGCGAGTGGCTCCCGCCTTCCGGCCATACATGACAGAGCGGATGTTGCGCGCGCGGATGCGTATTCAGCAATGTGCACACCTTTGCCCCACATCTTGACTTGTGCTAACTCTTTCCTTTTATCCAGTGCCCTCTACCAATAGACTCCGCGACCGTCGAGCGTGTCCTCGTGAACATCACCTATATTCAAAATATCCTCCTCCCACCCGCCCTGTGTATATCCTGTTCAGTCATGTCCCTCCGCACCGCCTTCAACCACATGGACGCACACAGGCTGCGAGGTTATACTGTGCAAGAGGTCACGATGTGAGCTGTCGCCGGCGAACACATCAAACGGGGCGTCCATCTCTGTCTCCGAGATCCCGACCGCCAGCCCGGGCGTCAGCCGCTGCGTATCGCCTGCCCCCAGCGGCCCCGCGTCTTCTGCCTCTGCTTCAGTCAGCCGCGCCTCACCCACTCTGGCACCCAACGCAATGGGCTGAGCATGCTGAGAGCGACACCGCGCTCACGATGACTTGTTGTGGGCTGCCGCAAGCCGCAGAAAATTTGGGCTATAGCTAGGTACATGTGTAATTGAAGCATGTATTCGTCGCTAACTTAGATTTCCTGACCGCAGCTAGGACCGGGCGCGGGCTCGTCGGAGTCCCAGCGATCGGCTTTCCTTCATCGCGGGCTCGTTGGAGTTCCGGTGATCGGCTTTCCTTCATCGCAAGCACGAATGCTAATGCATGCTTCACGACATTGGCACAGTGGGAGCAGAAGTCGAAGGAGGCGGGGCCCAAGACGTCGGGGCTGGCTTGGTCTCGAAGCACCACTATCTGCTATCTTACTTTGCGTGTGTATTTTTTCTTTGGCATCTTCAGGATCTATGCTCGTGGTGCTCAGTAGATGACATTTTGAAGAAGTAACGTAGTTGCTGTGTTTGTAACTACATTGCGAACACCATACCGATCATATTATTGAGACAGGAGTCAGTTTCGATTCTCCCTCCTTCCACCATGACCATCTCGGTATTCTGGGAGGTAAGAGAAATCGTCAGCATTGCGCATGAGCTAAAGGTTGAGGTAGATTGTCAAACCGGTTGCACAAACAATATCTTTCAAAGAGCTTTGCATCAAGGAAGGTTTCGTGCAGAAACATCGAAATATAGGAACAATGATTTTTGGCGTGGATGCGTAGTAAGCCTATCATAACCTTCAGAAATATGCACTCATTCACTCCTACAGTCTCTGGATAACACAGTGTCAGGCGGTATTCCATAAACCCCGCCACGCCCAGATGGGCAAGAACCCCGAGCTCAAGGCACTATTTTACAAACTGGCGGCCTTGAATCAAGCTGGAGTAACAGCGGTCTTCGTATTTGACGGGCCCAATAAGCCCTCTGTCAAACGCGACAAGCAGGTTAGGGCAAAGCCGCACTGGCTTGTCGCCGAATTCATCAAGCTGATTGAACTATTTGGGTTCCACTACCACATGGTAACAAGGCTGTTCTGGTGGAGAACTATGACTGACATTTTCAAGGCGCCAGGAGAAGCTGACTCGGAGCTGGGATATCTCGACAATTTTGGATGCATTGACGGAATTTTAACGGATGACGGTGATGTCGCTGTCTTTGGCGCCAGCCGTATCATAAGAAAGTTTGTGATTTCAATTCTACTGGTGCATACACTGAGCCCGAGAAGGATGAATAAAGATATTCCCGATGAAATCACGGTTTACACTTCGGAGTCGTTCAAGAATGATATTAGTCTCGGTGCACAGCCTCTCATGACATCCCATTCTGGGAACCCTGTCATGAGAGTCTGGATCAATCATCCGTGGGCTAAGGGGGGTGCACGCTATCAAACCATCAACTGTTATTCCCACGATATGTAGTAGTTTGAGATTTGTGATCTACACAACCATTGGGCCGATTGGCTTGAGATTTTATGGGTGCACTCGCACGGCATACGCAAACTGATCCCGCGAAAAATCGGAGTGATCTGGATTTTTTTACCGCCTCAATTTGAGAAACATTTTGGGTGGCTATTGATCATCTGCATCATGTTCTCCGCATGTCCAAGAGATCGCGGAAGGTGAACCGTTTCAGCTCTGAGTCCATATAATTGAGGACCTGTTTAGCTTTATCCAGATTTGACTTGCGCTCAACACTGCCGAGTTGACTCTCCAAATGTACCGTCTTCATCTTCACCATCAGCCAAGAAGACAGGATTGTATCGGCCATATTGATGCGATCTGAGGATGCTAGGACGTCGGGAGGAGTGTGGTGGGTCGAGGGGATGAGGGGAGGAGCAGAGATGTGCTTTGCGGGCCCAAGGGCACGCAGAGAACACAATGCAGATGATCAATAGCCACCCTAAGATGTTTATCAAATTAAGGCGGTAAAAAAATACGGATCGCTCCGATTTTTGGCGGGATCAGTTTTGCGTATACAGCACAAGTGCACCCATAAAATCTCAAGCCAATCGGCCCAACGGTCGTGTAGATCGCAAATCTCAAACTGCTACATATCGTGGGAATAACAGTTGATGGTTTGATAGCGTGCACCCCCCTTAGCCGACGGATGATTGATCCAGACTCTCATGACAGGGTTCCCGGAACGGGATGTCATGAGAGGCTGTGCACCGAGACTAAATGATATCGGGCTCACTCGTGGGGGAATCTTACTGCTCGCCATCTTGGGCGGTGGCGATTACGATACAGTATGTTACATTTAAAATTGAGTAGCAGTAAACTGACATACTCCTTCAGGTGGGACTTGCGGGATGCGGATCTCATATTGCCCTGGCACTTGCTCATTGCGGTTTTGGAGACTCGTTGCTTCAAGCCTCGGAGAACATGGCAGAAGCAGAGCTCGAAGAGTTTCTCATTCAATGGCGTGAAGATCTCCGCACCGAGCTCGCCACAAACTCGCGCGGCTTTTTGCGAAGCAAACAGAACACTCTTTCCACCAAGATACCTGAGACGTTCCCCAGTCTTCGCGTTCTTTCTTTGTACGTTCAGCCTACCACTTCATGGTCTAATGGTTTTGTTCCTCCTGCTACGGACAAATGGATTGTCAAGCTTCCCGCCCTTCCAGAGTTGGCTGTCTATTGCAATAAAGAGTTTGGATGGAACCCCGCTGCAATTGCAGAGAAATTCCGGCGGTTGATTTTTTCGGGACTGTGTACTCGTCGGCTTACTATGGTATTCTTCTATTCCATTTGTTGTCGTGATTACGACTCAATGTCCTTATCCAGCCACTGAATATTGAACAGCAAATCCACAACCACGTTATCAAGGGTCGTATACAGGAAGAACATCCGCCTTTATCTGCCTTCGTGAATATTCTCAGAGTCTCTCCCGCTAGCGAAGAGACCTCGAAGAAATACCAGGTAAAGATTGTGATTGGAGGACTCGGCCAATGGTCACTCTCGCGCCTTGATGCTCCAAGCGCTGCTGCCGCCTCCCTCTCTGCTACAACCAATGAATGGATTGCGGCTCCTTTGGTTGAGCGCTATTTCCCTCTCATGGTGAATGCGTTCAATCAGGCTCTGGTAAGTGCATCCTCGCCTTCACGGCGGCATTACTAACGACGTAATTTCTCTATCAGCATTTACCACTTCTCCCCGTGCCTACCGCTGCTGTGGCGCCAAAATATGTCGAAATCCCAGACAGTCCGGAGGCGCAGCCAGTGGCCAAGAAATGGTTAGGAAGCATTGATCTTACCAATGACAAAGGTGAAGGTGGATCGGTAAATCAAAATGCGGCGGGCCAGGCCCATGGTGTGATTGATTTAACAGCGGACAGCGATGAAGATGTAGAAATCATCGATTTGGATTAGCTAGCTAAATATTCTTGGAGGATAGTGCAGAATACTTCATTGTCGTACACACTTTCCTTATATCGACATGAAGACAAAGCGACAATTAGCCGAACCCCTAAAAATTCGACTCAATTTGCCACCCTCCACCAATGGCTCGTTTACCTTCTGTAGCCGCTGCTCAGAAGGCCACCAAGAAGACCAAGAAATCTTCGGGACGGCAGAAGACAGCTACTGCCGAAATCGAGGCCCTACAGAGCAAAAAGGCGGCTGCGCGCAGCGAGTACAGTAACGCGAAGAAGACAAAGGCAGCTTACAGTGGTTATATTGCTCGTTCAAGGGTCATAATCGCCGATATAGTCAAGGAGCGGAGGGTGAAGGAAAAGGCTGAACCGGGCTGGAAGTGTCCTGACGGCATCGACATCGAGCTTCTGGCGGTGGCGTTAGAGGGAAATCCCAACAAGCTCTCGGCCATGGCTTTGGAGCTCTGTCTCACCCAGAAGTGCATAGTTGAAGGCCTTGGGAAAAGTACCGCCGAGGGTTTGCATGGGGCGTGGGCGAAATATTGGGATGAATTGCAAGTCATTCTGTGTCAATATTTTTGGGTCAATTGTTGACTCGGAATACGCTGCCAGGCCAGGAGGAAAATATGCCGGGGCTTACCAGTATGACGAAGATACCGACAAAGTGACTGGGTGTCCAGCGCGCGCACCAGAAATCCAAGCCTTCCTGAAATGTATCAAGAACAAGTCTCGAATCAAAGGCGAGGCGGCGACTCGGCGGCACGCTGAAGCCACTGCAATCGAGGACATGCAGAAGATGATGCGTTGGTCAGAGAGCCAGTGCGCAACCGAGAAGGTGGAAAAGTGTCAACCGAAGGACGTTGCAGAGCTGCTTCTTTTTCTCAAGCATGCCATGATGCGAGCGTTCCTATCTTCTGGGTATTGTTTGTGGACACGGTAATGCTCTTCCAAGTCTTCAGGTGCTGAGCTGACGGTAGCGCCTGTCCAGAAATTTTGAGCTCTGTCAATTACAAGAACGCGACCTTACTCCGGATGCTAAAGGGCCCGCGCCATACTACCTTCCAGTTCTCGGTGTCTTTCTAGATAATCGGAAAGGATGGCAGAAGAAGCAGGGCTACGATGGACCCCTCGAGAGTAAGTGGATTATCAGCCAATTTACGCCCTCTTTAATCGGTCTCGGTTTAGGCAATCATTACGATATCTATGAGCAGAAGGACACACCGGAGATTTGCATGTATACCCATTTCATGCGCTGGCGAGCTGCCTACCGCCAACGCCTGGGTCGCGACTTCGAGCCGGATGACTACGCTTTCCCGTACATAGCACCAAACGGGATTATCCACTCGAAACGGCCCATGAGCCACGACCTCGTCCAGGAGTACATCAACGAGTTTGCTCAAGGGGCTGGTATCGACAAGATCTTTACCACACATTGTCTTCGAAGGGGTGGATCGCAGTACCGGTTCATGTTTGCTCCAATCGGCAAGCGATGGTCTCTTACAATTATTCGGTGGTGGGGGGGGTGGGCCGAGGGAGAGCAGGTATTTATTTTCACACGCTGTTTGCCGTCCCGTCCTGATTTCTCACCTTTAGGTCGACACGCTAATGCGATATCTCATGGACTCATTGCAGAGCTATGAGTCAGGCCACGGCGATGCACTGAATCCCCATCGTCTCGAGGCGGACAAGAGCTTCATGGGCGATCATGACGCTTTGAAAGCGCCCACTGTTACCGAGTTCAGAACACTAAGCGAGCAAATATTGACCAAACTCGACAACTTCTCCATTCAAATCCAGTCCGACCGTGTATCATCTACGCCCACTACGACCTCGAGCTCTGGTTCCATCACCACTGCTGTTAATCTCGTTGCTTCATCGCTTTCACTGTTACCTGCTGCTGGTATCCATCCGACATCTTTGATTCCCGGGACAAGTAATTCCTCCCACCATTCGACATCGGCTGCCACCCAAGGTCTGATTCCGATGGACGAGGACCCACCCACGACCACAATACCAATCGCTGGTGTATCCATTCCCAGTGTGGGGAAGGGTCCCGATGCCTGGCGGCGGGCCGTAGATCAATGGATTTTTGGGGATCCTGCGGTCGGGCTAATGCCTTTGAATAAATGGCCGCCAGAATATTACAAGGGTCCAATGCGGCTCATCACTGGCGCCCTCTATGGTCAGCGAAAATTGCTCGGGATGGAATATGAGCGGTGAGTGACCTTGTGTCGTCGAGATAAGGTTGTTCATCTCTGATGTTCCGGAACTGCAGATTGGGAAGCGACGATGGTCTATTCAAAGAGCGTTATCCAGAACATCCACACATGACCAAGTTACTCCTCAAAATTCGTGCTAACTCTGGCCGTACTCGATCCTCTCGCACGTAGGAAGGCTCCGTAGTTATCTTTCCTATATTTGACAATTTAGTGTCCACATAACTATTCTACGACTCTATTAGTCTACCTAGCATAGCAGTCTATCTATTCCTATTCACTGATAACCAGCCCATGTTTGTTAATGACATCTCGACGTATTGAAGGAAAACCTGCCTACGCGGAATCAAATCCAATTTTGGCAAGCCGTCGAATCGTCGATCAAGGCCCAGCCTTTCCCCTAAGGGGAAGTGGCTGTGCTGATGCGATCGATGCGATCACTCTCGGGGATCAACCCTGCGGGGCGGTGCGATAACGTTGTAAATTGTAGGAACTAAGTGTTTCTAGGCTTATCTGTGCCCACAGTTCGATGATATATTGCATTTAGATTGCTGTTGTAATCTTCTGCCCTTCCCCACTGGTTACTGTAGCTCAATTGTAGCTGGTAACATGCCAACTGAGAGCTGAAAAACACTTCTGGTAGGTCAGTTTGTGCCCTCTGAACTCCCCCTAGCCTCCAAAGTGGCTTAAATATCATTCTGAGCTAATTCAAAATCTACTATAAAAAGTTTTTTAAGGCCCCGCCGGGGACCCCCCCCCCCCCCCCCCCCCTCCCCATATCCGGTATTCGGATCCCGACTGCCCCTTGGTTGAACCACCATGCCACTGGGAGCGCCGCCGCTATGAGTCTGGTACCGGGGCGGCTTATTCTCCCCGGCGGATACTTCGGTCCACTTATTTGTTTGACAAGTTCGATGCTAGCCGTTCGCTTTCCGCCGCTGCAGTCGGGTGAGCACATTTTGTCCACACCCACAATATCCCGAGAGGATAGCCTCTCCGAAGCCGTAAGTATAAATACTGTGCAGTCTACTTACTCCAACTCACAAATCCGCTCAATCCCACAAGTTACAACCACAAGAGTCTCATTCGCATTTTGTACGATCGTTTATCTCGCACTGCTACGCAGGGACTGACCATTCTGTTTTCATAGATTGTCATGCCGCTTGTTAGTTCGACAGACGACCGTAATGAGGTCCTAGATGACGCAGTTCTAGAGGCGGTGAGGACAACGTGAGTGGTTATCGTATGTTCTCTTTCCTCCTCGTTAATGCTATGCGTCCAGCCTCCATCAATCCATTGGAGTGCTTGTTGAGAAGGACCGGCTGGAGCCGCAGGGGGAGCAGTATATCGTCAAGAAAGATATCGCCACCCTCGCACGGTATCTTGTTGGGGATTTTCCAGGACGTCAAGTTGCAGACGACGTCAAGTTCCAGGGTCAACCAATGCTGGGGACCGGCACCGCCTTTGTTGTCGGCGACAACATTATGGCGACAACTGGCCACTGCTTTGATAAGGAAGGGACCGAAAACTTCGATCCCAATCGGGCCAAGAATTTTTATGTCGTCTTTGGCTTTGAAGTTGCGAATGGAGTGGTCCCAGAGAGCTTCCCACGCACTCATGTATATGAGATTGAACGGTATGAAATCCACCAGCTTTGAGCCACAAACGCACTGAATAAAACATATTAGACTACTGGTCGTCAGAAATACCGACCCAGACTACAGTTTCTTCCGTACCGACAGACCTCTTCCGCCGGACTACTTTCCCGCGCTCAAGTTCTTACCACCTCCCGGCACCAACGACCCTGATATATCCACGCCGACGCACGACGCTCGTTTCATCACGGCCGGATTCCCAACCGGACTCCCAATGAAGGCTGTCACAGGCACGATCGCCCGTTATGAAGCCAACGCCCCTCTGCGTCGCTTCTTGACCAGAGCATCGGTATTCAAAGGGTGCTCTGGGTCACCGCTGTTTGGGCTTTTGGAGGGCGGGGCGGTCTCCTCATTCGTGGTTGGCATGGTCCGGGGAGGTGACACGCACGACTATGGTCTCCAAAGGCCAGCACTGAAGGTGGCTCCAAATGTCATGAGGGACACCTACACGAACGCAACACGGGTGGAAGGTATCCGCTGGGCTATATCCAGGGACGCCGTTGTTGAGATGACTACAACCTTTGGGCAATCGCAAACCGCCACCGTCAGAGCATCATTCATCACAGAGACGGGCCAGGAACACCAACTGGCGGAAATCATCATTCGTGACACTAGCACGCAAAGGAGTATTATTACCGAGGAATGGAGCGCAATTGGGATTCTGCCGATCGAGCTGACGAGTATCCACTTCAAAGTGAGTGCTAACATTATCTCATGCGAGTCCTGGCACTCATCTTCGACATCGCCAGGTGGTATCCGGGCCCCCGACGATCAAGCTCGAGTCGGTTAAACTGCGAATCAAAAACCCCAGCGTTGATTTTCCCGAGGAGGGCATCGAGCGGCAGTGGAAGGGCATCGCATTAGGACCGCACAAGGAGCTGCAGCCGATGGATTTGAATATCGAGTATGGAGAGATTAAGTTCGATGATTATGATGCCACAGACCCCAGCCAATGGCGGCAGTAACTTCGAGGGGGGTCTCGGAAGACGTAGTACCAACTTACGGTAGTAGGAATTTAGATTGAACAGATGATGTCCCATTTACAGAACCTGAATTCGGAGTAGCTTTACGGACAGGCGACGCGGTTAGACTGAAGTGCTCTCGGATGAGTTTCGCAAAAGGACATGTTTGGTTAGTCTCTCGTAGATAGACACTACAAACGAATGAACGTCGTACGTCGGTAGTTTGTATTGGTGCTTCTTCGAGCATTATTCGGGACAGCGCATAGAGGTTCAGAGGGAGCCAGTAGAAAGCCGAAGCAGCGAAGTTTGAGCGAAGCGAGAGCGGGTCTGATCGGAAAAATTGGGAGGCAGAGTCGTTACAGCCCTCTGCTGCGCCGGAGTTTTGTTCGAGTCCCTGATTCTTGTCCAACCAGCCCACTCTGAGCAGCAGTTCGAGATGAGAGCAAGATGAGAGTTTGATGAGAGCAGCGGTTCGGGTGGCAGTGCCAGCTGCCAAACAGTGAACTATTCTGAACAAATTCTGAAGCGAGCAAGAAGCGAGTCAAAAGCTTCTGCGAGCGGCCTAAAATACCTGTCTATCGCTCACCGACCATGGAATCCTCCATATCTACCCCCCCTGGGCCTGCCTGACCAGACCGTACCATCTCTGTATCGCGCCCACAATCCACTCCGCCCTGCAACCGCGCACAGGCTATCATTCCGCAAGATATCCCGCAAGATATCCCAATTCCAAAGCTATATGTTCCCCCCCGATCCAATCCACACCATCGAGCACAACGCAGGAGATAAACTACACACACCATCCAAGAAACTTCCTTGTCGGGCTGCTACATACACCAGCTGTCGCGGTCGACCTTGCACACTGGTTCTGAGGCGCAGCTGGGGACGGTCGACGCCGTCGCGCTCTGCGGAACGTGATTATGGGTGCATCGCTATTCGTGCGGGAGAGAATCGACGACGCCGGTGTACGAGGACTCGGAGCTCGACTGCATCAGCCCGACCGCCATCCCTTCTCTAAGCATGTCCTGGCCTCATCTCTTCGGCGTCAGGTCGGGCGTGTACCTGTATACCGTGTATGCGGTGCGCACTCTTCCTTCACTTACTCTGCGCGCCCGACTAATCTGATGTACACGCTGTTGTAGGGAAACACCGCCCGCTTGCACGCACCACACCACCCTCACTCCGTCGACAGGGCCCTCCACAAGCTCGGCCCGTCCTATACACACCAACACCCCAAACCCAAGGAGTGCTTCATCGATCCTCGCCTTCATCTCGACCGCCCACGAGCACATCTCTTCTCCCCCCTACGCAATCCAGCTTCGCCCTCCTGCATGCCACCGGCGCCCTTCGCCAGTGCATACAGCACCTCCCCATCCACCGTTCATCGACCGTGTCTGCGCTCCCGACGACGGGGTGTGCGAGGAATTGCTCGGCGGCCTGGGTCTCAGACTCCGAGCCGCTGCGAGCGATCGCAGTCGGCGGGAAGCACTAGTGGCCATGGTGCCCATCCTGCGCCATCAGCCGTCATCCTTCGCGCTCCTCCTACCTGCCGACGGCGCGCGCGCACTACACACAAGTGCCTTCTACCTTTCGTAGATAATCATTATCCCTGGCGGCTGGGGTGGGGCTGAGTGATCTAATCGACGACCACCGGTGCATCAAGAGCTCGATGGCACCAGCCCGACTGTCTTGTCTCGACCCTATCTGCGCACGCCTCGTGAAGCGCACCTCCGGCGATATGATCATTTCGGGGCGTGTGTATGTGGTGCGCGACTCCTCCTTTATTTGTTCTGCGCGCCCGACTAATTTTTTCTTCTGATTCGGTAGTTTGGGAACGACTCGCTTGATGTTTGTGCGATGTTATGTACTGTTCCGCCGCCTCTCGCTGATGTACTGTTGTAGGAAGGCCTGCGCGTTCTGTCTCTTTCACCCACCACGGCAGCCTTAACTTTGGGCAACCCCGTTAGTGTCCGTTTACGAACCCACAACCTCGCTCGTCTCGCCCACGCCCTCATTCACAAGCCCAGTGGTACTTCGTCGTCGCCAACCGTCGTCCCAAGCCCAATGAAGCTGCATCAATACCCGCCCTCACCTCCACCTCCACCGCCGACGACCGCATGTCCTCTTCCCCCTACGCAATCCAGGTTTACCCCCGTCTCCGCAGCTCCCGCACGCCACCTCGCCCTCCTCCAGTGCATGCAGCCGCGCTCGCTGGATTCGGCGCTTACGTCACAATCCAATCCATCTTATCCCGCCGTTCATCGCCGCGCGCTGCCCGGCCGTACGACTGTAGGGCGATCCCGATGCGCTTCCCGACGACGCACACGGTGTTCGAGGAGGTGCACCCACCCCGCGCTGCGGCTCGGCGGACGTGGCCGCGGCGGTTTGGTTCCTCGAGACAACACACGGGCGGGTGGTGTGTGGCTAGAGCCGGCACGACCTACTCATCCATCCATCCGGCCCCGCGTCCCGAGTCCCGAGTCCCGAGTCGCGCGATCTTTGTCCTGCTCGAGGAGGGACGCCCCGCGCGCTCGCCGAGCGCCTACCCATCCTCCTTCTGAGGCGATCGGGATGCCTCGATTCGAGAAGATCAAGAACGCTGAATCGGGCGGGGCTGAGTATCGAGCTGTGCCGTGCACGAGGGGCTCGACTGCCCCAGCCCGTAGCTGGGTACTGTCGACGCCGTCGCGTTCTGGCGTGTGTCCGGGCGCGGGACGTGGATGCATCGCTGCCCATCGCGCGCCATCCTCCGTCATCCATCTTCACACTCTTGCTGCCTCCCAACGTCGCGCGCACTACACGCGAGCGTCTTCTACTGCTGTTCTGTCCATCGGCGCAGCAGCAGGAGAGCTCTCCCCACCCCAAGCTGCTGCCGAGAAGATCTCGCGGGACGGGGCTGAGCGATCGAATCGATGGCCGCAGGTGCTCAAGCAGCTTAGTTCGGGACTCGACTACACCGACCGACCGACCGGCTATCTTCTCTCCACCTTCTGTGCATCTCATCTACACCGCGCAGGACACCGGCGCCCACCTGCATCCAGTCCTGCCTGCCGGACTTTTCGCTACCCATCTCAAATCATCCCGCCGCGCGCTGCCGCACCTGGATTATGCCCGCATGGCGTGCTCGCCCGTCCGTCGGATCCGTCCATCCCGCATCTCGACCGCACGGCGCGGTATTCGAGGAGGTGCGTTCGCGCTGCAGCTCAGCGATGTGCACGCGGCGGCCTGGGTCTTCGGGACGCCGCAGACGGTGTGCCGAGCATGCGGGATTCACTTTACCCCGCTCCAAGCACGCTGGCCGGCGCGCGTACCCGTACGGATTCATTGGAGATCTTTTGTACGACGCCACTTCTGATACAATTTGGTTCGGAGGAGATTGGCAAGTGACAAACACTCTATACCGGTTCTGAAGGCGTCCGACAAGTATCCGTTATTCGAAGCAAAGTTGGTAGAAACCTCAAGTAATCACGGTTCGTTTCGTAAATTTAATGAGGATTTTCTATTTGTGATAGCATGCGACAGCAATGTGTACACTACACTACAATTTATGCAATTTGTGGACATTCGTTTTCCACTGTCGTCCTCGACATCCTCTGCGTTGCTGCTACATCCTCGTCTCCGTCACTCCTCAAGTCATCCGTTGTTTCTTCGCTGGGAGGACCATCGTACGGACCCGGACTGCGCCCGGAGAAGCAGGGTGCATGTACGTCTCAGTCCGCCCGGCTTCTGGCCATTGTCACCAGGGGCGACGCTAGCTTTGACATCTCCGGCTCCTCGCCCAGAACCGTCAAGCGCGCATCCGCGGGGATACAACTCGCCCCAGCCCTCCATCCACCCGACATAAAAATCGCGCAGCCCGACATACTCCCGAGGTGGTGGAGAGGGAGGGAAGCGGAGAGGGATGCAGGCGCAGTCCTTCCGTGCCTTCCGTAGGATAAGACTGGGTAGGGGACGAGGAAGCTTCGGGGCAAGATGGTCGAGGGGTGAAGTAAGACGGAAGACGCTCCTACCAGGCCCAGTGTGGATAAGTAGAGCCGGGACGCAGCGGCAGCGGGAAGAAAGATGCCTTCCACGGCGAGGTACGGGGCAGGAGATGCGAGGGGCGTAGGAGGGGGCTGTCGCGTAGAATACAATGAGTGGAGCGTAGGGGGTTCGGGGTAGGGCTCGCCGGCGTACATTTCAATCCGTCCTTGCGCTCGGGGCCTGCTGTACTTATGCCGGCCCATGGCGCGCAGCAGACCTGTCCACATCTAGCGTCAGCACCTGTGCGAGAGAAATAATAGAATAAACGCAACATGTCTGGACTCAGACGATACCGCGAGACTGGAGGTGGGCATCCAACCCTGCCGCATATGTAGAATTCGACGCGTAGTGATACGCATGCGGTAACGGCAGGAAGTTATTTGATGAAGGGGAGGAGCTTCACCGGGTGCGGGGCGCGGCGGAGGCGCCCCTTGCCCCACGTCGAAGCGACCCGAACTTTCGCCCGCGAGCACCAGGGACATACAGACATAGCCGTCCTTCTTCCGTCTGCTTCCCCAGAACCTCCCGTTTCGAGCGCGTCGTCAAGCTTCGACTGCTAGGGGGTGGACTTTCTGAAGCCTCTGGGGCTGTTTGGGACCCGTGCCTCATACTATTGGGGCGATATATGGTGTCGTATGCTGCAGCTGGGGTGGGAGAATGAAGCTTCCTGGCGCGATTCTTTGCTGGTGAGCCAGACGCGACGGAGGCGCAGAGGCGCGAAGCGGATAATGGGGCGGCGCAAAGCATTAATTGTGGTTGTAGCCCGCAGGCCTCAAGAGGCGGGCCGACGCGGCGCTAGAAGAATGGACAGACAGACGTACGTAATTTTAATAAACCTTTGTGAGAACCGAAGGGCTGATCCGACTCAGTCGCTCATGCGCCACTGATGGAGAAGATTGTTCATGTCAAACTTTCGGCAGCTGCCGCGCGCTGTACACGTTGTCTCCCCTTTGGTCCTCCCCTCACCATGTCGACTTCTGCATCCTCCAAGAGCACAGGAACTCCAAAGAATCTTGCTTCTGGGCTCACCAGACTCAGCAACGAAGCTATTCCGGTACTCAGGCTTGCCAAGGAATGTGTCACCGGCATCGGCACCCCTGGGCCGGAGGCCGCACTCGGTGGTGTCCTTGCAGTGGCGGAAATGATTCGAGTGCATGACTTTGTCCTCTATATGGCAAGCTTTATCATCTGACATCTATGTACCAGGATATGCAATCCAACAAGGACAATCTAGCCAAGCTGAAACCGCATCTGGGGGAATTAATCAAGATTGACACGTCAAGCTGTGATGGTGAACTCAAAAAGCGCCTGACTGAGCTGGCATTGTATGTTCCACTAATTGAAACATAAGTTCAGAGTTAATTCCTTGTTTCTGGATTCCAGAAAGCTGGAACGATCTGTTGATGAATGTGAATCATTGGCAGCAAAGAGTGGTATCAAACAAATGATGAAGGGCAAGAAGTACAAGGAACAGATTCAAAGCTTAAGGGATGGCATAGCAAGCAACATCCTAGAATTTACTGTGCGTATTCCCATTGTTTGGCAGCATGTTCCAATATTTTTCCTTAGTTCTATGGATCCATTTCAGTTGAGAAATTGGTCAAAGACTTGGTCAATACAGGTATGCATGTCTTGTCTACTCCATTATCTGAACAATTATTCATTTTGATTTTTAATCTACCAAATGCTGAACTTGCATTAGTTGAACACATTGAGAAAACTGTGGATGAAGCCAAGGCTGAGTGTATGTACTTGAGATCTATCTCAGGTCTATTAGCTAACATGCATTGTATCAGTCAAAGATGTCAACAGAACTATCAATAAAACCAAGACAACTCACTACCGAGGTCGTGGTTTTCAAATAGCCAATAACCACTTCTATGGTGCGAGGGAAATTGATTGTGATGCTAAAAAAGTTTTGACTTTTCTCAGGTGGAAAAGGAGGCAGTGGTGGGGGAGGAGGTGTACAGGGACATGGAGGTGCTGGAGGTACTGGAGAGGGCCCTACTGTGCAATTTACTTACACAGCAGAAAACCTCACTGTTAATAATCTGCCTGCTGGTCCAGCTATAGTGCATGCAACTCAAAAGGCTGAGTGTATGTACTTATATGATATCTGTCTCTGGTCTATTGGCTAACATGTCTTTGCATCAGTCAAAGAGCTCAAAGGAACTGTTGATGAAGCTAAAGGCCAGCGTATGTACTCAATATCTATTCTCAGAGCTGTTAGCTAACTCAACAAAGAACTCATTGCAAAGCTCAAATATGTCTCAGCTCACTATAATGCTGAAAATACCCCAGACAAATGCCTGCCAGGGACACGGAAAGACATAATTAACAATCTAATCACCTGTTTGACCTGCTTGGCTTGCTGCTCAGATGGATCTCAGAGGATTGTCATGCTCAGTGGCTCTGCAGGCTCTGGAAAATCAACCATAGCCAAGACAATTGCTATTGAACTTGAAAAACAGAAATGTCTAGCAGCATCTTTTTTCTTCTCTCGGAACTACCAGGAGCGCAGATTGATCACCAGTCTCCCAGTCACCTTGGCGTATCAGCTTGCATGTTATAGCTCCAGCTTCAAGGATCTCCTTGTGAAAATATTGGATGAAAATCCAAAAATCCTTGGTGCAGCAGCAGAAGAGCAGTTTGAGCATCTTGTTGTAGGAATACTGGCCAAAATGCCATCTTGCACAACCCCTTGGATTATTTGTTTGGATGCACTGGATGAATGTGAAAAAGACCACCAGCAGGATTGTGGACGGGATTGCAGACATCATAAACAGGATCGTGGTCAGATTTTTCTTGGATGGCTCTCAGACAGCATCAACAGAATACCTTGCCACATCCGGTTCCTTTTGACAGGTCGTCCAGATGTTCCATCCTACCTCAGGCATGATGATTTATCTTCAATGATGCACAGAGTCCTCCTGGATGAAATTGACAAATCCACTGTCAGTAAGGACATCCATCTTTATATCCATCATAACCTCGATGGAAGTACATGGAAACCAAAGGATTGTTGGAAGGCTCAGCCACAAGATGTGGATATTATCACACATCAGGCTGATGGTCTCTTCATTTATGCTGCAACTGCAGTTCGATACATCCAGCAAGGATCACCCAAGATTCCCCCAGGGGTATCTATGAAGCATCTCAAATCAGGCCTTGGCCATGGTTTGAACCATTTGTACTTCCAAATTGTCAATGAGGCTATTCCAAAACCTGGGACTGATACTGCTCGTCAAGAGCAGTATAAACATTCCATGGAGGTACTGGGCACAGTGTTTAATTTACTGGAGCCACTGGATCTGGATGCTCTTGGAGATTTGCTTAACATGCAAAGGAATGAAATTGAAAACATATTGACCCCTCTAAGTGCAGTGATTGGCATTCCAGAGGATGATCAAGGCAAAGTACAGCTGATACACCTGTCATTTAGAGAGTTCATGACAGTCCAAGTACAAGAGCAACGGCCAGATCTTCTATGTGGAACACAAGAACAACAGCAAATTCTAGCATCCAATCTGATCCACATCATGAATAATGAACTGAGGTTCAATATATGTGATCTACCAACATCCTACAAGAGGAACAGAGATATATCTGATCTTCAGGTCCGAGTAGAAAAGTACATCTCCTATTGTCTGCAATATTCATGCCACTACTGGGTGGACCATCTTGTAGCAACAACTTTCAACTCTGAGGCTGTCACCAGAGCAGAAGACTTTCTGTATCAATTTTTTTTGTTCTGGCTTGAAGTCATGAGTCTTTGTGGTTGGGTGCCAAATAGTCTTGGAGCTTTGTCAAAGCTCATGATGTGGGCAAAGGTAAAGAAATGGTGTATTGTCTGCAATACAAGACTAAAAATATAGCCTGTTAGGATCACAGCATCTTTCCATTTCTTGAAGATGCAAGAAAGTTCATTGGGATCTTTCAACCAGCAATTACAGAGAGCACACCTCATATCTATATATCAGCACTGCCACTAGCACCTAGAGAGTCAACTGTAAGGAAGTGTTTTCATAAACAATTTTCTCAACTACTGTCATGGCAAAAAGGACAGTGGAGTGGGTGGCCAGCAATGTTAATGAGGCTTACAGGTCACACAGGCTCGGTTTGGTCAGTGGCCTTCTCCCCAGATGGGAAGCACATTGTCTCTGGCTCTTCTGACAACACATTGCGCATCTGGGATGCCCAGAGTGGCACTGCTGTTGGTGAGCCTCTTGAGGGCCACACAGGCTCGGTTCGGTCAGTGGCCTTCTCCCCAGATGGGAAGCACATTGTCTCTGGCTCTTCTGACAACACACTGCGCATCTGGGATGCCCAGAGTGGCACTGCTGTTGGTGAGCCTCTTGAGGGCCACACAGGCTGGGTTTGGTCAGTGGCCTTCTCCCCAGATGGGAAGCACATTGTCTCTGGCTCTGATGACAACACACTGCGCATCTGGGATGCCCAGAGTGGCACTGCTGTTGGTGAGCCTCTTGAGGGCCACACAGGCTCGGTTTCGTCAGTGGCCTTCTCCCCAGATGGGAAGCACATTGTCTCTGGCTCTTCTGACAACACACTGCGCATCTGGGATGCCCAGAGTGGCACTGCTGTTGGTGAGCCTCTTGAGGGCCACACAGGCCGGGTTTGGTCAGTGGCCTTCTCCCCAGATTGGAAGCACATTGTCTCTGGCTCTGAAGACAACACACTGCGCATCTGGGATGCCCAGAGTGGCACTGCTGTTGGTGAGCCTCTTGAGGGCCACACAGGCCGGGTTTGGTCAGTGGCCTTCTCCCCAGATTGGAAGCACATTGTCTCTGGCTCTGAAGACAACACACTGCGCATCTGGGATGCCCAGAGTGGCACTGCTGTTGGTGAGCCTCTTGAGGGCCACACAGGCTGGGTTTGGTCAGTGGCCTTCTCCCCAGATGGGAAGCACATTGTCTCTGGCTCTGATGACAACACACTGCACATCTGGGATGCCCAGAGTGGCACTGCTGTTGGTGAGCCTCTTGAGGGCCACACAGGCTCGGTTTCGTCAGTGGCCTTCTCCCCAGATGGGAAGCACATTGTCTCTGGCTCTTCTGACAACACACTACGCATCTGGGATGCCCAGAGTGGCACTGCTGTTGGTGAGCCTCTTGAGGGCCACACAGGCTCGGTTTGGTCAGTGGCCTTCTCCTCAGATGGGAAGCACATTGTCTCTGGCTCTTCTGACAATACACTGCGCATCTGGGATGCCCAGAGTGGCACTGCTGTTGGTGAGCCTCTTGAGGGCCACACAGGCTGGGTTTCGTCAGTGGCCTTCTCCCCAGATGGGAAGCACATTGTCTCTGGCTCTTCTGACAACACACTGCGCATCTGGGATGCCCAGAGTGGCACTGCTGTTGGTGAGCCTCTTGAGGGCCACACAGGCTAGGTTTGGTCAGTGGCCTTCTCCCCAGATGGGAAGCACATTGTCTCTGGCTCTTCTGACAACACACTGCGCATCTGGGATGCCCAGAGTGGCACTGCTGTTGGTGAGCCTCTTGAGGGCCACACAGGCTCGGTTTTGTCAGTGGCCTCCTCCCCAGATGGGAAGCACATTGTCTCTGGCTCTTCTGACAACACACTGCACATCTGGGATGCCCAGAGTGGCACTGCTGTTGGTGAGCCTCTTGAGGGCCACACAGGCTCGGTTTCGTCAGTGGCCTTCTCCCCAGATGGGAAGCACATTGTCTCTGGCTCTTCTGACAACACACTGCGCATCTGGGATGCCCAGAGTGGCACTGCTGTTGGTGAGCCTCTTGAGGGCCACACAGGCTGGGTTTCGTCAGTGGCCTTCTCCCCAGATGGGAAGCACATTGTCTCTGGCTCTTCTGACAACACACTGCGCATCTGGGATGCCCAGAGTGGCACTGTTGGTGAGCCTCTTGAGGGCCACACAGGCTCGGTTTTGTCAGTGGCCTTCTCCCCAGATGGGAAGCACATTGTCTCTGGCTCTGATGACAACACACTACGCATCTGGGATGCCCAGAGTGGCACTGCTGTTGGTGAGCCTCTTGAGGGCCACACAGGCTGGGTTTCGTCAGTGGCCTTCTCCTCAGATGGGAAGCACATTGTCTCTGGCTCTTCTGACAATACACTGCGCATCTGGGATGCCCAGAGTGGCACTGCTGTTGGTGAGCCTCTTGAGGGCCACACAGGCTGGGTTTCGTCAGTGGCCTTCTCCCCAGATGGGAAGCACATTGTCTCTGGCTCTGAAGACAACACACTGCGCATCTGGGATGCCCAGAGTGGCACTGCTGTTGGTGAGCCTCTTGAGGGCCACACAGGCTGGGTTTCGTCAGTGGCCTTCTCCCCAGATGGGAAGCACATTGTCTCTGGCTCTTCTGACAACACACTGCGTATCTGGGATGCCCAGAGTGGCACTGCTGTTGGTGAGCCTCTTGAGGGCCACACAGGCTGGGTTTGGTCAGTGGCCTTCTCCCCAGATGGGAAGCACATTGTCTCTGGCTCTTCTGACAACACACTGTGCATCTGGGATGCCCAGAGTGGCACTGCTGTTGGTGAGCCTCTTGAGGGCCACACACGCTCGGTTCAGTCAGTGGCCTCCTCCCCAGATGGGAAGCACATTGTCTCTGGCTCTGAAGATAATACACTGCACATCTGGAAAGAAAACCAGATCACAGTGATGTATCCAAGGAAAAATATTCCTGTATGTTCAATAACTCACACATTCCATTTTTGCTTAAACCTTTTCTTAGAATACAGCCCCAGGTGGTTCACCATTCTGGTACATAGCCAATGATGGCTGGGTGTCTTCTCATGGAAACCTACTGATCTGGCTCCCTCCTTATCATACAGCAGGATTTTGGATGCCCCTTAACACCATGGTGATCGGTCAAAAACAGACTCACTTTTCATATGATTATTTCAAACATGGTACAGAATGGGCCAAATGTTATTCTCTAGTGGAAAATGTGCAGTCTTGCAAATAGTACTTGGTTTCTCCATGTAATATCCTGTTCTCAGTAGTTCTTTCTTATCAAAGCCTAATCACTAATTTTGTTCTTGAGTTGTTATTGTGATGCTTGTTTATCAGAAAAAACCTCCTTCACTAATTCAGGGGTAATTTGGTTTTATTTATTTGGTTTAATAGTGAAATTTTGTGAAATGTGACCAAGGTTGCCTGATTTCCAAACTGACCTGGTGCAGGATTGCACTTTGATGCTTTTGAAACTTCAGAAATACTAGCTCTTGGTCTGGATTCACTGGGTCTGTCCAGGCTGTTGAGTTTAATTTTCAGCCACAGGAGGATTTGGGTGGGACTTGTTGAGAACTTAAAATTTGTGCAAGTCCATGGCTGATAGGTGCTGTACACTGCTGTTAGATCCCAACAGCAGCAATGCCTTCATGCCAGCTGCCTGCATTGACGTGCTCATCTGCATCGTATTATTCACATTGAATGCTGCAATAATCTGCTGGTAAATTGCGAGAAGCCGATCCTGGAAGGAAATTCAGATTGGCGAATGCCAGTGACCAACTGAGGGATGTCCAGCGTACCTGTGGGATGACTCTGCCATAGCAAACCTGGATGATGTCTCAGATTGTGTCCCTATCCAGCTTTGATGGATTGACAGAGCTGTTCGTATACATCACACTGACAATGTTGTTCATCACCTGGATGAGTGCAGTTGACAAGAAGGTTGTAAGGGCAACCTTAAGCTCGGCACGGGGCGTGGAAACTAGTAGAGGAATCCAAAGTATAAATATAGGTACTAAGTACAGGAGCGGGAATACTATGCACCTAGCAGGGGAATCCAAAGAGAAGAAAGGATGAGGATTCCCATGCTAGGTGAAACCTTATATACTAGTAGGTACTACCTAGTAGCACATGTCCGTAGGTATCTACAATGATTGTGGGCCTGATCACATATCACGTGCCAGTGTGAGCGACGGAACTAGATGGGAGTTGAGGGTGCTGGGGCCAAGGAAAGTGCCAGAGCAGACGGGTCCGAAGATGGAGGTGCTGGAGCTGAGGACAGGCCCAAGGACGGAGCCAAAGGTGCCGGAGCCGAGGGTGCCAGAGCTAAGGACGGGGCCAAAGGTGTTGGAGCTAGGGTTCCCCTGACAAAGGTGTAGCAAAAGGTGTGAATGTCGATGCACATGATGTCACTGAGGTCCCCATACGTGATTGCATATGTGGTGCACTCAGCATGGTTTGCCGTTGACAGACCTGGTATTGGGGCACCCGGGCATTTATTCAAATCTGCTCGAGTTGCAACATACTATAATGTACTTCATTACATTACGGCGTCATCTCACAAGGGCTATTGCTGGCCTGAGCAGTTAGCTAAAAGGGATATAATGTGTCACGAACCATTAGAAAGGTGCTGGATGACAATCCTGGTAAAGGGTCGAAGTGGGAAGTCGCTAACACAAGACCCATATCACCAAAACCCATCAAGGAACACTTCAAAAATACCTGAGGATTAGTCTGAATAATTTAGCCGTTTTTCACTGTAGAAAACCCAGATAGATTTCAAACTTTATTTGAAATATAGAATCATGGAACATGCCAGAGACATCTTTGATGGTTTCCATGTATGTTCGGCATCTGTTTCATGATGGCTTCAGGGTAATCTTCAGATCTTAAAATGCCAATACCTTTAAAATGTATAAAATGATTTCTGTGTATTTTATCATCAAGGACCTGAATAATCTTCTAAACAACTTTCATATATGTTCAGCGTAATCTTCAACAGATTTACCTAATATATTGGCATGGGATATCCGGTAATCTCTGTGATGAAGTCTCTGTATGCTCAAGGTATTCTTCACAGTTTCTTGGGGGTTTCCCACCATGGGTTATTTCGAAGATGTTTTGAATATCTTCTGCATGAATTTGCAGCGGAACATTTGGGGATGATTGTGATATGTTGCAGAATGTTTTCTAGACTTTTTCAGGGTAGAATTCAAGGAAATTCAGGAGTCAAATACGATGGAACATTAGGGAAAGATACAGATGTTTTTTGCATAAAATACAGGGTGAGTCTCAAGTATAACCACAGTAAGATTGGATGGAACAGGGGAAATATTCATCAGAGATGTTCTGAATGGCTTTCAGCAATCTCTCAAGTGAGATGGCAGATAAAAAGCAGGAAAAGATACAGAACATTCCGCATGTGAGTGAATACCAGGGACGTGGAAATTGTGCAGAAGACATTTAAAAGACTTACTATAGAAGGAAGAGTTCAAGATGCAGAGATTGTTTTGTGTAAGATTCAAAGTAGATATATTGGCTTGTGCGGCACAAGAAACTCGAAAAAAAACATGGGAAAGGTTTTGAATAGAAGAGGGGTATTGTTCAGAATAGGATGTCACAGACTGGAGAGAAAGGTTTTTGAATGGCTCGCAGCCTCAAATCAGGATCAAGCAAGGTGCACATCAAAATGGGTCAGAGCAGTGTACTGGAGCATGTTTGCCCAACACCCCCGTGTCTGCTTCCTAGGCACCCTATGCCCCTGCATCTGCTGCCCACGTGCCCATCTCAGGCTGCAACGTCGGCCACCCTTCACTCCACCTCTCCCACCACCTCCCTCTCCCATGTGGCCACTGCCTCCGCCTACACCCTTCCAGCCTCTTCTGCAACCCTGGCTGCCTTTATCCCTGCCTCCCCAGCCGGCTCCCAGTGCCGCCGCTCTGACTGAATTGTGCACGCTCTCCGCTGCCCCCATGGTTTAAACACGCTACTGCCAATCGGTACCTATGCCCCACATACACCTCAAATTGTTATGATAACATACCATTCTTTACTTGTCTCTCAATGTATTTATTCTTTCAAATGTGAATTGACTTATGTTATTCTGAGATACATGGAAATATTGTGGTTAACTAGGGATGATTCTTACTTATATATAAAGTGCTTGCCGCACGCAGCGCAGATGCGTCATTGTCGCACTCACCCTTCGGTGGTGCATGCAGCGCAGATGCATCTTTGTCGCGCTTCCCCTTTGGGCATGGCTCTTTGTCAAGTGTTATGCAGATGGATGGGAAATGGGGTTCACTGCCCGCTAGTGAAGTTCCGGGACTAGCGAAGGTCGGCTAAGGAGATCTGATGGGATTGTTCTTATTCTGAGCAGACGGAGTTGGAGAAATAAGAACCCTTTCTGGGACAAGTCTCACTAGGGGTATCTACGAGGAGCTGGAGACCAGGGGAACATCACCTGATGGTCAGCGAGAACAGGAGAGGACCATGGACAACGGGAAATAGGACCGACGACTCGGTATCAGTCAGCCAAGAGACTGGGGGTTTCAAACCCCTAGGCTGACCAATGCCGCACGAATGGACATCACGATTGTCCTGTGCACCAGCCAATGGCTTTGAGCCCACAAGCCCTGTGCTGAACCTTGCAAGAAGGAGTGGACTGCTTGAAAATCGGTGGACCACTTTCAAATGGATGAACTCCTTTGCCAGATCAGCCAGGCACTTGCCCAAGGCAAGTCACATGTCAGATTGAGTCAGAGCAGTGTACTAGAGCATGTTTGATCCCAATTTGGGGCCGTGACCCCAGTGCTGAACCTTGCAAAGAAGGGGTGGACTGCTTGAAAACCAATGGGTTGCTTTGAAATAGATGGACTGCTTAGCCAGATTGGCCAGACACTTGCCCAAGGCAAGTTACACATCAAAATGAGTCAGAGCAGTGTACTAGAGCATGTTTGATCCCAATCTGGGGATGCGAGCCCAGTACTGAACCTTGCAAAGAGTGAGTGGACTGCTTGAAAACCGGTGGATTGCTCCAAAATGGATGGACTCCTTTGCCGGATCAGCCAGACACTTGCCCAGGGCAAGTTACACGTCCAAATGGGTGAGAGCAGGGTTCTAGAGCATGTTTGATCCCAATTCGGGCCCAGTGCTGAACCTTGCAAACAAGGAGTGGACTGCTTGAAAACCGGTGGACTGCTTTGAAGTTTGAAATGGAGGGACTCCATTGCTGGATTGGCCCGACACCTGCCCAAGGCGAGTTACGTGTCAAGTTATGTGTCAAAATGAGTCAGAGCTGGGTACTAGGCCATTTTTGATCCCAATTCGAGCCTGCGAGCCCAGTGCTGAACCTTGCAAAGAAGGAGTGGACTGCTTGAAAACCGGTGCATTGCTTCTAAATGGATGGACCCCTTTCCTAAATTGGCCAGGCATTTGCCCAAGGCAAGTAACACGTCAAAATGCGCCAGAGCAGTGTCCTGGAGCGTGTCTGATCTTCATTCAAGCCCCCGAGCCCAGTGCTGAATCTTAGAAAGAAAGAGTGGACTGCTTGAAAACCTGTGGACTGCTTCGAAATGGATGGACTCCTTTGCTGGATTGGCCCGACACTTGCCCAAGGTGAGTTACGCATCAAAAGAAATCAGAGCAGTGTACTAGAGCATGTTTGATCCTAATTCGAGCCTGCGAGCCCAGTGTTGAACCTAGCAAAGAAGGAGTGGACTGCTTGAAAACCGGTGGACTGCTTTGAAATGGACGGACTCCTTTGCCAGATTGGCCCGACACTTGCCCAAGGTGAGTTCCACCTAAAAATGAGTCAGAGAAGTGCACTGGATGATGTTTGATGCCACTCTGGGGCCGCCAGGCCAGTACTGAACCTTGCAAAGAAGGAGTGGACTGCTTGAAAACCGGTGCATTGCTTCTAAATGGATGGACCCCTTTGCTGGATTGGCCAGGCATTTGCCCAAGGCAAGTGACAGGTCAAAATGAGTCGCAAGTGTCGGGCCGATCCGGCAAAGGAGTCCGTCCATCTCAAACTTCGAAGCAGTCCACCGATTTTCAACCAGTCCACTCCTTCCTTGAAAGGTTCCACACTGGGCTCGTGGGCTCGAATTGGGATCAAACATGCTCTAGTACCCTGCTCTGACTCAATCTGACAGGTGACTCGCCTTGGGCAAGTGCCTGGCTGGTCCGGCAAAGGGGTCCATCCATTTGAAGCAGCCCACAGGTTTTCAAGCAGTCCACTTCTTCTTTGTAAGGTTCAGCACTGAACTCGGGGTCACAGATCGGAATCAGACATGCTATGGTGCACTGGCCTGACTCACTTTGATGTGGGACTCACCCTGGGCAAGTGCCTGGCCGATCCGGCAAAGGAGTCAATCCATTTCGAAGCAGTCCACCAATTTTCAAGCAGTCCACTCCTTCTTTGCAAGGTTCAGTACTGGGCTCGCATCCCCAGATTCGGATCAAACATGCTCTAGTACACTGCTCTGACTCATTTTGACGCATAATTCGCCTTGGTAGGTGTTGGGCTGATCCGGCAAAGGAGTCCATCCATTTCGAAGTAGTCCACTGGTTTTCAAGCAGTCCACTCCTTTGCTGCAAGGTTCAGCACTGGGCTCGTGGCCCCAAACCGGAATCAAACATGGCGTAGTACACTGCTCTGATTCATTTTGAAACTGAACTCACCTTGGGCAAGTGCTTGGCTGATCCGACAAAAAAGTCCATTCATTTTGAAGCAGTCGACCGATTTTCAAGCAGTCCACTCCTTCTTTGCAAGGTTCAGCACTGGGCTCGTGGGCTTGAATTGGGACCAAACATGCTCTAGTACACTGCTCTGACTCATTTTGACACGTCACTTGCCTTGGGAAAGTGTTGGACCAATCCGGCAAAGGAGTTGGTCCATTTCAAAACAGTCTGTGTGACGAGGGTATTAGGGCATGCCCAAGGCAGACATGTCATATATGCTTATGTAGTATTATTCTGTATAGCCCGAGAAGCTAGATCATGTGATATCATCTATCTTTGCTCTTAACTTCTATGTTCAACGGCAATGGCTAGACACCATGAGCGGCAGCGCTACTGCCGAAGGCTAACCACCCAGGACCCGCTGGATAGCTGAGCAACTGTAAACTGCTCTCGCTGCACCTCAAGATATCACATCAATGGAGCTCCGGTCTCGGGCGACAAGGCCGTTAGATGAAGTGTTACAACAGCGGGGAGGGTCTGAGTCGGTGCCTCCTGTCTACCTAGCAGCACCAGACTCATTGTCTGTGTGCGCTTTGCTCCAGCCTGGCGAGGCCTAAAGGACCCGCATCACACGTACACTCCCTCCTGCAAGGTTCAGTACTGAGCTCATGGCCCCAGATTGGGATCAAATATGCTCTAGTACACTGCTCTGACTCATTTTGATATGGAACTAGCCTTGGGCAAGTGTCAGGCCAATCCGGCAAAGGAGTCCATCCATTTTGAAGCAGTCCATCAGTTTTCAAGCAGTTCACTGCATCTTTGGAGGGTTCAGCACTGGGCTCACGGGCTCAAATTGGGATCAAACATGTTCTAGTACACTGTTCCGACTCATTTTCCTGCGTAATTCGCCTTGGGAAGGTGTCGGGCCCATTGGGCAAAGGAGTCTCCACCGGTTTTCAAGCAGTCCACTCCTTCTTTGCAGGGTTCAGCACTGGGCTCACAGGCTTGAATTGTGATCAAAGATGCTCTAGTACACTGTTCCGACTCATTTTCCTGTGTAACTTGCCTTGGGAAGGTGTCGGGCCAATTGGGCAAAGGAGTCTCCACTGGTTTTCAAGCAGTCCACTCCTTCTTTGCAGGGTTCAGCACTGGGCTCACGGGCTTGAATTGTGATCAAAGATGCTCTAGTACACTGCTCTGACTCATTTTGACCCGTAAATTGCCCTGGGCCAGTGTCTGGCCGATCCGGCAAAAACAGTCCATCCATTTCGAAGCAATCCATAGGTCTTCAAGCAGGCCACTCCTTCTTTGCACGGTTTAGCACTAGGCTCGCGGGCTCGGATTGGGATCAAATACAACATGCTCTATTACACTTCTCTGACTTATTTTTACGCATAACTTGCCTTGGGCAAGTATCTGGCCGATCCGGAAAAGGAGTCTGTCCATTTCGAAGCAGTCCACCGATTTTCAAGCAATCCACTCCTTCTTTGCAAGGTTCAGCACTGAGCTTGCGACCTCATATTGGGATCACACATGCTCCAGTACACTGCTCTGACTCATTTTGGCGCGTAACTTGCCTTGGGCAAGTGTCTGGCCAATCTGGCAAAGGAGTCTGTCCATTTCAAACTTCGAAGCAGTCTACCGATTTTCAAGCAGTCCACTCCTTCTTTTCAGGGTTCAGCACTGGGTTCGTGAGCTTGAATTGGGATCAAACATGCTCTGGTACACTGCTTTGACCCATTGCGACACGTAACTCGCCTTGGGCAGGTGTTGGGCCAATCTGGAAAAGGAGTCCATCAATTTCAAACTTCAAAGCAGTCCACCAATTTTCAAGCAGTCCACTCCTTCTTTGCAAGGTTCAGCACTGGGCCTGCGGGCTTGAATTGGGATCAAACATCCTCTAGTACACTGCTCTGACTCATTTTGACATGTAACTTGCCCTGGGAAAGTCTCTGGCCAATCCGGCAAAGGAGTCCATGCATTTCGAAGCAGTTAACATATTGTCAAGGAGTCCACTCCTTTTTTGCGAGGTTCAGCACTGGACTCACGGGCTCGAATTAGAATCAAATATGCCCCAGTTCACTGCTCTCACTTATTTTGACGCTTAACTTGCCCTGAGCAAGTGTCTGGCTGATCCGGCAAAGGAGTCCATTTTGGAGCAATCCACCGGTTTTCAAGCAGTCCACTCATTCTTTGCAAGGTTCAGTACTGGGCTCACATCCCCAGATTGGGATAAAACATGCTCTAGTACACTGCTCTGACTCATTTTGATGTGTAACTTGCCTTGGGCAAGTGTCTGGCCAATTCGGCAAAGCAGTCCATCTATTTTGAAGCAATCCATCGGTTTTAAAGCAGTCCACTCCTTCTTTGCAAGGTTCAGCACTGGGCTCATGGCCCCAAATTGGGGTCAAACATGCTCTAGTACACTGCTCTGACTCAATCTGACATGTGACTTGCCTTGGGCAAGTGCCTGGCTGATCCGGCAAAGGAGTCCATCCATTTGAAAGTGGTCCACCAATTTCCAAGCAGTCCACTCCTTCTTTGCAAGATTCAGCACTGGGCTTGTGGGCTCGAATTAGGATCACACATGCTCCCAGACACTGCTCCGACTAATTTCGACACGTAACTTGCCTTGGGAAAGTGGTGGGTCGATCCAGCAAAGGTGTCCGTCCATTTCAAACTTCGAAGCAATCCACCAATTTTCCAGCAGTCCACTCCTTCTTTTCAAGGTTCAGCACTGGGCTCGCGGCCCTAGATCGGGATCAAACATGCTCTAGTACACTGCTCTGACTCACTTTGAAGTGTAACTTGCCTTCGGCAAGTGCCTGGCTGATCCAGCAAAGGAGTCCAACCATTCCGGAGCAATCTACCAGTTTCAACCAGTCCACTCCTTCTTTGTATGGGTCATCCCTGGGCTCGCAAGCTTGAATTGGCATCAAACATGCTCCAGTACACTGCTCTAACTCATTTTGACGCATAACTCGCCTTGGGCAATTTTCTGGATTGGCTGGGCACCTGCCAAATTTATGTCAAAAGGGTTCACAGCAGTGTCCCAAGGACTGCCTGAAAAACAATGGACTGCTTTGAAATGGACGGACTCCTTATCTGGATTGGCTAGACACCTGCTAAAGGCAAGGTGCGTGTCAAAATGGGTCGGAGCAATGTACCGGAGTGGTCAAATTTGATCCAAAATTGAGGCTTTGAGCGCAGTGCTAGAAGTCCTTGAACCCAGCGCTGAACATTTCCCAGATGGAATGGACTGATTTGAAATTGGTCCTTCCGACGGATAACCGGCTGTGGAGGGGGAACTCGGGTGATTTTACTAATTTCTATTTTGTTCTTGGACTTGCATATGATTTTGGGGTTTGTATAAGTAGTCAGGACATTATCTCGAGTAGGGTACAGAATCACCCGTGTATTAGTAGGCTGAACACTGGCGATTGGACTATTTCTGGGGTTGGCTCCATGTGTATCGTCATTGGACTTTAACATCGGGAAACCTAAGTTGGAATAAGGAATAGGGTATCGGAAACATCCTGGATGTGATTGAGGCTATCTAGCAGCTGGGAATCGATTTGTGTTTTATTATCTGCTACCATCATCGTCATTAGCTATTGTCATCGGCACTCACACCAAACAAAGGCAAATTTCGATACACATGAAAACTTGAATAGATTTCCTAAGAATCTATGTGAAAATCAGTCCTACTGAGATTGTGAAACCAAGCAGCATGGAAACTCAAATAGAAAGCGTAAAATTCAATCCCAGAATCAGCTATAAAGAAACAAAGCATTTTGATTGCACTGAAAGGGTCTTTGAATCTTCTAAATTCAGTGCGCATTCCAGCAGTGCTGAAATGTGTACTGATTTTATGACTTTCAAAGAGTGTTTCAATGCAACTGGAGTCATTTGTTTCAATACAGCTGATGCTCATGCAGATTCTTACTATTTTTCTTTGAGAATCTATGTGCCTTAGTTTCACAATCTCAGTGGCACTGATATGTGAATAGATTTGTCGGAAATCTATTTGAGTTTCCATGGGCATTGAAATTTTGCTTTATTTGGTGTGACTTGGGAAATAAGCTATGAGATCTCTATCGTTTGGAATTGTTATATCATCGACCTATCCGAGGTCTCCTGCATGTCGTTGGACGACACCACCACCACCACTCTCAATACTTGCTGTCTCATAAGCTGCAAAGCTTTTAAAACATCTTATTTCTACCGCTCAATCATCACTCAGGCCAATTCCTGGTGATATCTTGTAGTGAAGGTTCATCTTCCTAAGGGAAACACATACCTTCCCTTCAACCTTGTTAGGACCTGTAAAGGGACTACCACTCGTCTGAATATCGGCCTATTTCCGATCCTAGTCTTATTTCTGTAGGCGTCACCGCTTATTCCGGAAAGGCTTGGGTTGTATTTGGGTGATAAGTGTGTTGTTTGGGTTTAGTTCGAAGCACATTGTTCAACATGCCAATCACAGAGGTGTCTGCTGCTGCCGGGCAGCTGCAGGCATCCCAGGCTGCAATGTCAGCCGCCCTTCACTCCACCTCTCCCACCACCTCCCTCTCCTATGTGGCCACTGCCTCCACCAACACCCTTCCAGCCTCTTCTGTGACACCAGCTGCCTTTATCCTCACCTCCCCAGCCCCAGCTGGCTCCCTGTCCAGGGCAGCTACTGCCATCATCTCCACCTCTACAGCATCTTTGGCGACATCGGCCACCTTGAGTGTTGGTCTCTCTCCAGTCACCTGTCTCTTCAGTGCAGGCATGATGCCCTTCGGATTGCAGCTCGCAGACGAGCACCTCAATTTCGATTTTGTGGGCATGAATTTTGGCCCCATACCCTTATTCCCATCCTCCACCTCCACATCCCAGCCCGGCCTCAGCACTGACAAACTTACCAATGACGGCGTGACTATGTGCATCAACACATCAAATCGCGAGGACTTTGCCTTTGACGGAGGATTCAATGGCAGCAGCGGTGTCGCCGGTGATAAGGTGTGAACTTGAACACACCTGAAATAGATCGATTTTTGCGACCTTTCAGTTGGTTTGACTGATAAAACCCGTGAATAAGGTTAGAAGGGTGCTAGTCGTCTCCCAACGACGGAGCACTAGGCTGTTCCATGCATTTGAAAGCCAGTTTTATTAATATTTGAACCACACTGGTCATAACACTGCTCCTGCAATCTGTACAGTTTGTGCAGATTCACTTGGGTAATTTATGGATGCTACACCATTAAACACACAATGGGAAGATAGAAGGATATTATAAACAGCTAAAGGAACAAAGGATAACTTGTCCGCGGTGATTTGAACTCTATTTGAAGAGGATTTCCCAATTTGGAATCTAGTGGTTGAACTTACGGAATCTCTGGATTGTTCCGGAGTTCGTTCACATGCAATTCGGAGTATGGATGTTTTGCAGAGGTCTGGAGTATCTTTCCATTGGTCCGGACAGTCTAGACTCTGTCAGAATAAAGGAAATAAGCTGGGAAAAGATAGGAATCAAAAGGCTGTACAGTCTCCTTGGAGAATGGTTTCTTTTGGAGAAAGTGTTCAAAGCGACCTCGGATCAGACAGGGAGGATGTCAGACAATGCCTAGAGCAATGTGTGATAGGTCTAGAAGGACTTGGACGCACTTGGCAAAGTCTGGAATGTGGATACAGGTTGCACTTGGAAACAATTCAAAAGGCTGTACATTTCCCTTGGGGAAATGGCCTTCTGCTCGGAAATTGCATCGGAAGGTTGCTAGGACCAATACAGCTGACTCATGGGCACCGTTCTCTCAGTCTCACACGGAGTTTTAACCCTAGAAAAGCGGTTTTCTTCACATACTCTATACCCTTTTAGACAAGCAACATGTATTTAAACTGGCATGTAAATTATGTACAGACAGTGAATCCCACCCCCACTTGTTGGCACTCAGACCTCTCAGGATTGGTTACCTGATGTCTAAACCCTGAGCTTATTTTGGTCGAATCAAGGCTTCGCCCTTTGCTCTTCAATCCAGTCTTTAAGTCTCTTGCTAGGCCTTGTGCCATTTAAAGTCCAACAGTGGGTTCGTTGTGGTTAGTAACTGAGGATAATAAATTTCTTATATTGTTTCGAACACTGTTAGTGTTAAGAGCGAAAGGTTAAAACGGTTGTCCATTGAGATTGAGGGTCAATACGCCTGACCCACTTCCCCGAACACACATACACGGCATTTGAGTTGTTAGTGGTTGAGTTGAGAGGATATTTGAGCTTAGACTTTGTCTAGCTCTTTTGTATTCGATTCCACTACTGCACTTAGGTGCATCGTTTCACCGGCGACTCCTCCCCCTCATTTGCTTACAACCTGGCAGGCAGCATGCCCTCAGCACAGGGCAGCAGAACAGCGGGGTACATAGGCGCCACCGACAAACATGTTTCCCGGGGCATTTATCCTCGCTGTTTCACATGCCACTCCAACTGCTTCAGGTCCAGGGGCATTCATGTCAGTTTTCTCTGTGGCCACCAACACGTCGACGTAAAAAAGGAAGAGGCAGGAGGGGGATGGGGTTGAGAAGCCAGCATGCAAGATGCACACCAGGAGGAGCTAGGACAGCACTGCGGGCACAGACACCGGTGCCGACACACCTGGCCATTTGAAGTGTGCCCCAAAAGCAGTGCCGCTGCCCTGACTGAATTGTGCACGCTCTCCGCTGCCCCCATGGTTT
This sequence comes from Mycena olivaceomarginata, assembly GCA_029378375.1. NCBI lineage: Eukaryota > Fungi > Basidiomycota > Agaricomycetes > Agaricales > Mycenaceae > Mycena > Mycena olivaceomarginata. The sequence continues at coordinate 168,993 of JARKIC010000620.1, read as the reverse complement.
AAACGCGCTACTGCCAATCGGTATCTATGCCCCACATACACCTCAAATTGTTATGATAACATACCGTTCTTTGCTTGTCTCTCAATGTATTTATTCTTTAAAATGGGAATTGACTTATGTTATTCTAAGATACACAGCAAGATTGTAGGTTAACTAGGGATGATTATTACTTATATATGAAGCCCTTGGATGTAGCAATATACTCCAGTTTCTTCGCAATTTCACCTTTATTTTTGTGCCCAAAGCTGAACCTTGCAAAGAAGGAGTGAACTAGTTGAAAACCGGTGGACTGCTTTGAAATGGATGGATTCCTTTGCCAGATTGGCGAGACACCTGCCCCTGGCGAGTTACGTCTCAAAATGAGTCAAAGCAGTGTGCTAGAGCACATTTGATCCCAATCTGGGACCCCGAGCCCAATGCTGAACCTTGCACAGAAGGAGTGGACTGGTTGAAAACCGGTGGACTGCTTCGATACTCCTTTGCTGGATTGGCGAGACACCTGGCCCAGGCGAGTCACATCTCAAAATGAGTCAGAGCAGTGTGCTAGAGCATGTCTGATCCCCATCTGGGACTGCGAGCCCAGTACTGAACCTCGCCAAGAAGGAGTGGACTGCTTGAAAACCGGTGGACTGCTTTGAAATGGATGGAGTCCTTTGCCGGATAAGCGAGACACCTGCCCCAGTTAAGTTATGTGTCAAACTGAGTCAGAGCAGTGTACTGGAGCATGTTTGATCCCAATTCGAGCCCGTGAGCCTGGTGCTGAACCTTGCAAAGAAGGGGTGGACTGGTTGAAAACCAGTGGACTGCTTTGAAATGGATGGACTCCTTTGACAGATTGGCGAGGCACCTGCCCAAGGTGAGTTACATGTCAAACTGAGTCAGAGCAGTGTACTGGAGCATGTTTGCTCCCAATCCGGAACCACGAGCCGAGTGCTGAACCTTGCAAGAAAGGAGTGGACTGGTTGAAAACCGGTGGACTGCTTTGAAATGGATGGACTCCTTTGCCGGATTGGCGAGACACCTGCCCCAGGCGAGTTATGTCTCAAAATGAGTCATAGCAGTGTGCTAGCATATGTCTGATCCCAATCTGGGACCGCAAGCCAATGTCCTGTTTCAAAAGCCTGTTTTTCGGGCAGAAAACTTAATCTATCCCCGCAGTGCTAGTTGGAGTCCTTGACTCGAAAGCATGCTTTTCTTCACCCCTTCCTTTGCGCCCTTAACTCTTCTCTATGCGTGGTTTGGTGGACGACCCAAGGACCATTCGTCCAGTACAATTATGACCACGTGCAGAATCATATCCTGGTGCGACAAAGTTCCACTACAGTTTGGCCGCCCCATGCTGGAGTATTTCCCCTTTGACCCAGGGTATACCAACTTGAATCATCGTCAGTCCCTTCAAGCTGTGTAGACCTTTCGAGTGTCTGATACTCGGACCTTGCTTCTAGGCTCTTATGGTTCCCTGCCGCTTCCAGTTATGGAGGCTTGTAGAGTGCTGAACAGCGAGGCAGAATCCTCCCCAGATTGCTGGATGAAGGTGTATAAGGTCTCGATGACTCTGCCGGATAACTAACCTACTTTAAGTTTACCTATCCTCCCCGGCTTATCAATGTGCGCCAACAAATTGCTGCTTCAATAGGAGCGGAAACAGACGAGTGTGTTCTGGTTCCGAACACGTCCTATTCAATCTCAACTGTGCTACGCAATATTGAATGGCAGGAGGACAATATCATCGTGGCGTGTGAGACGAATTCATTTCCATTTCAGAATTTGCCTGAATCCATGCACTTTCTCTTTCTGTAGTTAAAACCACGTACAACTCAGTTGAGTGCATGGCACAGTATATATCTGATACGCCCCTGCAACTTGCCCTGACATTTCCTACATTGTCTGCGAAGATTCTCGCTCAATTTCGGGACCACCTGAGGCGCCTCCCACGGAAAGACGGCCAGAAGATTGTCACCATAATCGACAGCATTGCCTCGTTACCTGCACTTCTGCTGCCCTGGAAAGAAATGGTTCAAATATGCAAGGAAGAGAGCATTCTCAGCATAATAGATGCGGCCCACTCCATCAGACAGGAAATCAACCTCGGTCTGAACAAGGCTGATCCGGATTTCTGGACATCTGTTTGTACACCATTGCTTGCTCTGAGTCTGGAACTGCGGCTTACTTTATTGTTCGCAGAATTGCCACAAATGGCTTTACGCAAAGCGGTCGTGCTCAGTCCTATATGTCCCGTTTCGGTGCTTTGCAGCCTGTGGATCTTGCTGTCCTGTGCTTATCCTGAATCCAGAAACCAACACTTTATAAAGTCGACTTTCCCCACATCACAAGAGTATATTTCTCCCTCAAAGCGCAATGGCCCAAATTTTGTGGAGCAATTTGAATGTATGGTTTTTGTTTCCTTTTGCACACACTTTTAGGTACTCAAATGTATCAGGGACTGCAACCATTGATTTTGTTCCACATTTCAGTGTCTTAACAGGTGAGCTGATTCAAAATTATATCTCTTTCTTTATTTGCGCATCTGAATATCATTTCGCCTCTAGCACTCGACTTCAGACAGTGGCTAGGAGCCCAGATCTTGGGCACCAGTGCAACTGCTTTGGATCCGAGCGGTGAGATGATGCTCAACATGGTATGTATTTTACCCTGGCTTGTCCAGGAGTAATTTCATAAATACCACTATGCTAGACCAATGTGCAACTCCCGCTCCCACCCAGCCTCAGCCCGGTGACAGACCTGGTATTGGGGCACCCGGGCATTTATTCAAATCTGCTCGAGTTGCAACATACTATAATGTATTTCATTACATTACGACGTCATCTCACGAGGGCTATTGCTGGCCTGAGCAGTTAGCTAAAAGGGATATAATGTGTCTCGAACCATTAGAAAGGCGCTGGACAACAATCCTGGTAAAGGGTTTAAGTGGGAAGTCGCTAATGGAGCAATCACGGAAAGTGCCTTACCATCCTGGAAACAGATTGGGGCTACTGCACATCTCTGACTAAGGGCATATTACGAAGGAACATCCTTCTGAACCAGAGGGATCATTGTTGGGCATCATCTGACATCTCCAGAACTGCCAAGAGAGGGCTGGACTTGGTCGATCTACCAATTGACTAAGAAACCATACTCGGGTACTGGGAAGCGGCGGCTATCACGATTTTCAGACAAGTCACTTAAGCGGTTCAAGGCGGAACCATTTGAGCGGATGGTTACCAAGGAGGGTAACAAAGTGCTGACGAGGAGGTCGGCTAAAAGTTGACATATCAACAATATCCCATCACGATCGTTCTAAGCGATGTAGATCTTGACTCATTGTTAAGCTCGGCTCGTTGATGTTTTTTATAAATCTCTCTCAAATTTACTAATCACTTGATATCTGACAGGAGTTCATTGGCTAGCTGCCATACCACTTGTCATATACCCTGAACCCTATTGCTCGTTTGTATCAGTCTCATTTATATTTAGAATCCTGTAACATATTTAAGTGGATGGTTATGGGAGGAACACCAGTGAATCTCACCCCACCTGTTGGACGCGAAGTTATTAGACTTCACGCTTAACCGGTAGAGTAGTCATTCATTCGGAGACACCCAGAAGCTATACCAAGTTTCGTTTGTTTTCCCTGTTTGAATATTATCTGTGTTGGATTTGGATCTTTATAAACGATGCGTGGACATATTGGATAAACGGAACGGACACGTGGAATATAAGGAAACGGATCGGACTTGACAATTGGTTGTAATCTCACAAGGATTAGCAATTGCGGATACTATTTGGAATCGGGATTCATAAGAATCACTTGCTTTACGCATCGGAGTACTATCTCCAAACCTAGACCCACATCATACAAAAACCATTGAACATAAAATCTTGTCTGTCTATCGCGATTGCGCCTAGAATGGTGAAACGGCGTAACATAAATGCGCGGCATCTAGGGCTAATTTTGCGATTTCCTATGACCAGTATTTATACAACGGGAAGCAACTAGCACTTCTGATGTTACTGGCATATCAGCTAGTACGCAGACCACTTGTTAGGTGATATAAAGGAGAGTCAGAGCGAGCCCTAACTGCTGACTGTAGCGCGAGGCTGCGCTAGTGTGACGCGCTAGCTGCTAGCTGAGTGTACAAACAACCAGGGATTAAACCACTGCCTATACATTCATGAGACATGACCTAGGAGACTCTAGTAGTCCAGAGATGACTTGGGACGGAGCTAGCGAGGGTCTAGCAGACGGATATCTACGATGGACGTACAGCTAGGGGACTACGCCTTGAGCTAGGAAGCTCGGCGCGGTAACCGGTGGTACTATCTAATCTCTAGATAAGCAACTAGACGGCGCTAGGCGGAATAACCCTACTAGCGATCGGCTAGGGCTTTGACAAAGGCATACCACGACATACGAGATGAGGCAGCACGCGGCTAGTGCCCGATCTGGGCAGCTAGGGCGAAGGGGAATAGCCAGTCGGCTATTGGAACGGAGCTCGGGACGATCGCACAGCCTGTACCGATGTTCGGAGGGCGGATCGACGTTCTGACCAACGAGCTATGACCATTTGATGTCGGTCGCAACACTGCGTCGCCTAGATGTAATAGATCGACGCTCTGACAGAGTAGAGATGACCTAGACCACCGGCTACATCGCCGGTTGGTCCAGAAGGGGTACTCGGCATAGACGGAGGGCTGAGGATCCATTGATATACCCACGGTTGAACACTAGCCGGTCAGCGAGGCTGACCTGGCATATACCAAACCAGTCCCAAAACCAAACGGCAGTCGTCTCATTGGCTGACCGTATTTCTTATCATCTAATATTGCTTATTGTATTATTCAGCTCGCTTTCACATGTAACTCACACCTAGTAGTATAAAAGGGAGCGCAGGACAGACTAGGGTCTAAGAACATTACGCCCCAGACTTTGGACGAAGCTGGTGCTAGTGGACTCAGGCTGCTAGTGGAGGTTGTTACCGAACTTCACTTGTAGTAGTCTTTATATTGGAATCAGTAACTGTGGACTCTGGAAACATCGAGTGACTAAGTTGAGGATTTCGTGTTGTTGGTCCTAGACCTCCACATATAAAACAAGGGTGTTCTCTTCGAGACCCAACTGCAGTTTGCGCTAGTGACTTTGCCTTCACCCCGGCACGACGGAAGCTCTGTCGTAGTGTGTTGGATCGCTTGCTAGGTGGATTGTGTGTTGACTTGAGCCCACTAAGAAGAAGACGGACTAGGTGCCCCCACCTCTAGTTTGGCTATAACTTGTCAGTTACTTCGCCTTCACCCCGACATAGACGGAAGCTCTGTCGTAGTGTGTTGGGTCGCTAGCTGGATGCTTGTAGTGAGCTAGTGCCGATAAAAGCGGAAAGGTTCCTGTTCTTGGTTAAGGAATAGGTTGGCGGTCAAGGAGAGTCTTGCCGTTTGAGGATTGAAGTCCATTTGTTGTTAGCCTCAGTAGTCTTTGGGGCTGCCCTTAGCGAGGATTTTCACAAACCTACATACTCTGCCCTGGTGTTCTCGACCTAGCGGTCCAGCCATCTTGTATCCACCCCATATAAACACACCCCCGGACCATCCCTAGGTTCCTAGCAGTGTTGTTGTTGGCAGTTGCATATTGCTAGTACGTTGTAGAGTGTGTTGTTGGAAGCCTATAAATCAAACTTGTGTTTGTTCAAACCTGCTGGTCGCATACTACGGCCCGGACCCGAACTCACAAAGAGAAGCACTTAGATCTTTGGAGGTAGATTGGTTGTGGTTGGTTGTTTTGGGTGTTTGTTCGCAATACCTATCAATTAGCTATTCCTAGTCATATAAGAAGTGCACCGTTTCATCTGGAGCCCACCGCGAGGGTCCAGTTTGATTCAAACACATAGTTTGGAAACACTAGGCCAATACAAGTCGCTTTAACAAAGCACTGTGTAATAGGTAACAGTCGAGCACGTACTCCTGTGACCTGATCTGTCGAACGTTCAAAGACAAACCAGATCGAATCTGAACGGGTTGAATAAACCTGGTCAACGAAGTCTTCTAGAGCAGTACCATCTCTGGAAGCACGACCCAACTGTAACGACGGCGGAAAGATCAGCTAGAGGGCTTATACCCGAACCTGTCTCTTGGCCCAAGCGTACAACAGATCGGTCGCGTACAACTAGAAATTCTAGCAAAAACAACGAGCTAGCTATTTCTACATCGGGAGCTCAGATCTCTGACGAGCAACCAAACCAAGGAAACGAAGAGTCGTTGCCGTTCCGCAGCGGATTTTTGTCCCCCTTGTCATCTCCAGAAGGAAACCTGGATCCGACGGGCAACAGCGCTTCGAACTCGCTAGCCAGTCAGAACGTAAACCCTGCGCCATTAACACCGGTACAGTCAACCTCTGAGACAGTAAACCCTGTTCAGAACCCCCTAGTGCAAAACGCGCTAAAACCAGTTGAAACTTTGGATAACAAACCGTCTGCAATGGATCGCACTAAGCTACCCGCGACTTGGGGAAAGAACGCCCTAAAGTTTGATGGAGAAGCGGATTCCCTACCAGGGATATCTAGATGCCGTTGAAGATTTGATTGTGAAAACCGGGGCCACAACTGACGAGGATAAAAATGAAATTGCCATTCATTTCTGCGATCACAAAACGAAGCGAGAGTGGAAAGCGATACTCAATGAGTCGCCGGGCAGCTCTTGGCATGACTTCAGAGCTAGGATCCGCGAGAGCTACCCTGAGTTCAAGGAATTGGAAAAGGGATCTATCGGGGTCCCTAGAGAAATTTGTTAAAAAGACCCACAAAAAGCCCATACGGTTGACTGATATTAGTGGCCTACAAAGCTACGTACGTCAGTTCCGAGCGATGGTAGGGCAACTACTCGCACCAACAATGCGGATCTCCAACCGAGATGCTACCAAGCACTTCCTAGCGGGGTTGTCCTCCGAGTTTTCACAAGCACTGCGCCAGCAGTTGCGGGCGACGCCTCGGGACGCGATGACTTCGTACAAGAAGGCCAAGTTGGAGTGGGAAAGTGTAGCCGCCAATCGGGATAAACCCTATGAGGCCCCTGAAGTGGATAACGATGACAGATATATCTGGACGGATGTGATTGAAGTAGCGACCACCTTGTGTGAGGAGGAAGCTGGCTCATATTATGAGTTAGAGCCTTATACAGAGGATAAAAAGAAAGCTGCGGTTATGTTGCAAGAAACGGAAGTGGATACCCACGAACTAGTAAAGCAACTGACAGAAAAAGTGGGCAAGTTAGAGGCCGGTCGTGCGAAGGACGACGCACAACTGAAAGAGGCGCTAGCTCGTGAAATAAAGGGCAGCCTTGAGGAAGTGCTGACGGGACACCTGGATAAATTTACAACGGATCAGCATAGGGAGATGCAAAAGATACAGATGGCACTGGACGCTCGTCCAGTGCCTCCTAGTCACACTGCACCGGCCCACACGTATCCTAATCCAGTCCCAGCTTTCGCTAGGAACCGTGCCGCACCTCCTAGGAACGATAATTGTTTCTATTGCTATAGGGGAGGACATTTCATTGATCAGTGCGAGGACCGAAAGGCCGACCTGGACAAAGGGATTATCACCTTAGCAGGAGGGAAACTAACGTTCTTCGATGGGAAAATAGTTCCTAGGGAACCGACGCACAAATCTCCTAGAGAGAAGGCGCATGACCATTATAACCGTCGGGCTGTTGGACAAAATTATAACGGCCACAACTACGATGAGATTATGGACATTTACTTCGGTACTGAGGAAGTCCCAGAATCTGGATCTGCAGGCCAGTCCGCGTTCGCGCAGACTAGGGCTTCGGGACCAGCGGAGAATGCCTCGGGTTTTCGCTGAATCCAAGGAAGGAGGCTAATCCACGGAGGAAGCCTCCTGAGGAATCGAAGCGTGTGATACCCGGAAAGCGGCAGGTCGAAGTGGTAATTGAGAGGCAGGCAAAGAAGCCTGCAGGGAAGAAAGAGACGAGGGAACCAGCGAGTCGAGGGGAAACTAGGCCGCTAGAGGAACCCAAGCGCCCAGCTAGAGTCACAGTGGAGGATGTTGAGGACTCGGAAGATGAGCGGGACCTAGTTCCACCTGGAAAGGCGGTCAGATTTGAATTGCCATTCAAGGATGTTGAGCCTTTAAAGGACCCACCCACTCGAGAAGTTCTGCCTCGACGGCCGTCTGAAAACTCGACTAGCAGTGATAAGACCGAGTTTAAACGACGAACCCGAGCACCTAGAAATACGGAGCTTGAAGACCAGGCCACTGAAGGTCTGTTAGGTTCGATTCGTGAGATCACGGTCCCAGTCAAGCTAGGAGACTTGATGGATAGCAATCCGAAGATACGAAAGGCGCTAGCTGTTGGCATATCCAAGTCCAGACGTCCGAATTTTGTGCAGAACACAGAAGGCCACGTACTGGCACCAAGGGTCCAAACCTTTGTGTCCCAGAGATTCTATGAGGAAAGTGATGAGTCCTCTGACGAAACCGAGGACATTGAAGAAGAGTTTGGCTCGAACGTCAGGATGGAAAAGACCACGCTAGAGAAGCTAGGAGATGACGGCGAGGTGCTAGGGGTGTTGATGCTGGACACGTTCCCTGAGATTGTGACGTCCTCTACCCATGAGCTGGAAGAGGGTAGCATAATCATGCAGGATCCTGTGGCGCAGTATTTTGACTCGCTAAAGCAGGGGGAAAAACCGAAGGTCATTCGGATGCCCGTGGCTAACACATCAGCGGCCCTACGCTGTTTGTACCCAGTCCTAGGGGGAAAGCACATAGAGGCGCTCCTAGACTCGGGGTCGCAGATCTTGTCGATCAGCAAACGAGCTGCGGAAAAGAGGGGATTAGACTGGGATGTCACCCGCTCGATTACCATGCAGTCTGCAAACAGTGAGACACACTCAACGCTAGGAATGGCGAAAAACGTACCGATAGGGTTCTCGAAAGGGTTCCGTGTATACGCACAATTACATGTAGTCGCGGTAGCACCTTACGAACTCCTATTGGGGCGCCCCTTCGACATGCTAGTAGAAACCCTAGTGAAAAGCCAACGGAACGGCGATGTAGACATCACCTTAACGGACCCGTACTCAGGAAGGCTATTGACACTGCCGACCTATCCTAGGGGTCACATTTTGGATGTCGCAGCGCTAGATAACGAGGGAAACAAAGACGCAGAAGGAGCTAGTGGCGATCTGAAGGAGCCCCAGGATTTTTAGAACTCTTCGATGAACTCAACGAGGAGGGAGAAGTAATGACTGCTTGGGACTACACAGAGAGCGGAGAGCTAGTATGCGTAGGGTATGGGATGCCTAAAGAGGGGCTAGAGGCGGTGCCTGATGATCGAAAGATCGCGTACTTGTGTGCGTCGCAGGGAGTTATTGCAGGATGATAATGTCGCTTCTGAACTACTTGACCAATACTTGGGCAAGAAGGAAGTAGAAGAAGGCAGCAAGATCTGTTTATTTAATCAGGTCGAGCCATCCAACAAACCGAAGAAACCGAACCGTGAGAAAAGACCGTTTACGGCGGGCAAGATGTCCCGTAAAGTAAATGTCATGCATCAGCGGCTAGGAAAGTCGGAATGGCTTCATGAGCGAAAGGGAACTAGTCAGCTAGCTAGCGCACCGAAGGTGCCTTCAGTACCGCGACAGGTGTTGGTCCAAGAAGCGCTAGCGCCTCAGAAACCTACATCGGTAATGTTGGGAAAGAAGTACAAGCCGGTTGCGGAAAAGATAACGCCCATACTCGGTGAACTACCCACGAAATTTCGTATAGAGAGAAAGATCATAGGGGATCCTCTAGCAAACATGCCTGTTCTAGAGACGCACCCGCCTGACTTCGCACCTAACGGTCGCTATACGGAAGAACGAATGAAAGTGGTTGATGAGACTCACAACACCGGGTTCCTAGAGCCTGAAGAAGTGAAGCTAGCTCACCACTTTGTTGGGGTACATAATGCGGACTTCGCTTGGGAAGAAGATGAAAGGGGACAGTTCAAACATGAACAGTTTCCCCCAGTGGAAATGCCGGTTGTCAAACACACACCTTGGGTGTGTCGTCAGATTCCCATTCCACCGGGACACTTTGAAGAGTTCTGCAAAAACATCAAGAGTAAAATTGATGCTGGAGTATACGAACCTTCAAACTCGTCTTACCGCTCACCCATATTCGCGGTAGTAAAGAAAGATGGAAAGTCACTGCGGATAGTGCACTCGCTGGAGAGGTTGAACGAAGTGACTATTCAACACTCAGGAGTTACGCCGGGGACAGAGCAGCTAGCAGAACACTTCGCGGGGAGAGCCTGCGGAGCCGCACTGGACATGTTTGTCGGGTATGACAACAGGGATTTAGCAGAAGGATCTAGGGACTATACGACCTTTCAGACGCCGTTCGGAGCGATGAGACTAGTTAAGTTGCCTATGGGCTGGACCAACTCAGTACCCATCTTCCATGACGACGTGACCTATGTCTTAAGGGAGGAGATACCCCATGTAACCATCCCATACATCGACGATGTACCAGTGCGTGGTCCTGCTACGCGTTATGAAACCCCAGATGGCGACTACGAGAGAATTCCAGAAAATCCAGGGATTAGACGGTTCGTTTGGGAACATTTCCAGAACTTGAACCGTGTGGTTACTAGGATGGCCCATGCGGGTGGAACTTTCTCTGGGAAGAAGTTGATCCTGTGTGCAGATGAGTTCACAGTGGTGGGACACATCTGCTCATACAGAGGACGGATCGCAGACCCAAAGAGGATTGAGGTCATCAATAACTGGGGACCATGCGCAAACTTTTCGCAAGTTAAAGCGTACCTAGGGACTGTAGGAGTATTGCGAAACTTCATTGAAAAATATGGCGATATTGTAGCGCCTATTAATGAGTTGACCAAGAAAGGCATAGTCTTTGACTGGAACCAGGCATGCGATGAAGCTCAAGCCAAAGTACGAGAAGCGTTGAAAGACTGCCCGGCTCTGAAACCATTAAATTATGAGTGGAATTCAGATATAGTGCTGCAAGTGGATACGTCGTGGCGAGCTATTGGTATCATCGTGTACCAACTAGACCCGGACGATCCTAAGAAAAAGTACTTCGCCAGGTTCGCGTCGATCACGCTAGGGAAGACAGAGGCTAACTACTCACAACCCAAGAGGGAATTGTACGGGTTGATGAGAGCCCTAGAGGCCATGTATTATTGGATCTTCGGCGCTAGGAAACTAGTAGTTGAGTCGGACGCGTTGTATATTAAGGGAATGCTGAAGAACCCTGGAATGGGACCGAATGCAACGATAAACAGATGGATCGAGAAGATCTTGATGTTTCACTTCAAGTTGAAGCATGTGCCAGGAGAACGATTCGCACCGGATGGTCTGTCTCGTAGAGATCCCCAACCAGGCGATGAAGTTTTTCCGAACTCAGAAGAAGGTTACGATCAGAACGTACCTCCGGAAGACCATGAGGATGTGGACACTAGTGGTCCACAACCCTTGGAATTCGAAGAGTTCAAGCACTTGATAGACACTAGGGGTGGATACTTGCAGATTAGTGGAGCGGAAGCTAGCAGTATAGATGACTTCACCGACGAAACCTCGCTAGAAGCAGATCTAGAACGTGCTGTGCACTACACTCGCACTAGGGCCTATAAAGCAGAGGGATTGGCGGTACCGCAGTATATACAAATGCAAGAGCCCGTGATTCCTGGGCTTCCTGAGAAGTGGAACAAGGATAAAAAGGAACCGTACGAGGAAGCGCATCGTACGGAAGGCATGATAAAGCAGGATAAAAAGCTTCCGCTAGTTAAACTGTGGCTAGCGGATCCTTTAATTAGGCCTACAGGGATGAATGATGATCAGGAATACCGAGCCTTTATGCGGTACTCTTCACACTTCTTTTTGAAAGAGGGGAGGATGTATAGAAAAAATATTGGCACGGCGCATCAGCTAGTAGTTGACAAAGACCACCGCATGTATATGATGAGGGCTGCACATGATAGCCTAGGACATCGCGGCGCGTTTGCAACGAGAGAGTTGATAGCCCTGAGATTCTGGTGGCCAGGATTTGAAGCAGACGTAGACTGGTATGTCAAGACATGTCACCTGTGTCAGACACGCCAGCATACAATGTTGAAAATCCCGCCAGTAGTCACTCATACCCCTAGCTTGTTCCAAGTAGTCCATATAGACGTCATGAACATGGGTGTCATGTCCAACAAGTGTAGCCTAGTGGTTGACGCTAGAGATTCGCTATCAACTTGGGTGGAAGGCAGACCCTTGACGAGAGACACGGCACAAGCGCTAGGACTATTCCTACTAGAAGACATCATCTGCCGCTGGGGTTGTCCGAAATTATTTGTAACGGATAATGCGCCTCAGTTTAAAGCAGCGGTAGCATGGTTGGAAGAGAAATATGGCATACCGAATATACAGGTGTCACCGTATAACTCTCAAGGCAATGGGAAGGTTGAAAACGGGCACTTTCCTATGAGGCAGTCCTTGTTCAAAGCAACGGGTGGAAATCCATCGAAATGGTTCTATTTCTTCCACCTGGTGTTATGGGCAGATAGGATTACGATCAGGAAGGGTCTAGGATGCTCCCCGTTCTTCATGGTAACTGGAGCGCACCCAATATTGCCTCTAGATATCGAAGAAGCCACCTGGCTAGTAGACTTACCAGGGAGACCGTTGACGGATGCGGAAGTTGTGGGATATCGAGCCCAGGCGCTAGCTAAACATGTATCGCATGTGGAAGCAATGAGAGCTAGGGTGGACCACGCTAAACGCATATCTGTACGAAAGTATGAGAGATACCACGAACACACTATTAAGAACTATGACTTTCAACCAGGAAGACTAGTCCTAGTGAGGTTCACGCAGTTCGAGAAGACTGTGAGCGGCAAAATGAAACCGAGATACCTAGGACCCATGGTAGTAATCAGACGAACCAAAGGGGGAGCGTATCTTGTGGCAGAAATGAACGGTGCGATGTTCCAAGAAAGGATAGCCGCGTTCCGCGTGATTCCTTACGAGGCTAGACATAGCATTCAAATTCCGGCCAAAATTCAGCGGTTCATAGATATCTCAGAAGAAACGCTAGCTGAGCTCGTGGATGACGACCCGATCACCTCTAGTTCAAAAGTATCTAAGAAATACAAAGGCAAAGACCTGTTGTTCGACAAAGTACGACTACGGGTAACACCAGAGGATTTCGAAGATTCTGAGACGTCTGAAGAAGAAGGCGAAGAGGAAGAGGAGTCGTTTGGCTTGGACGACGAACCCGAAGAACAGGGTCCTAGGAAGTCCAAGCGGGCACGATCCTAGCGAGTTTGCCTACATGATAACTTGGCGGCAAGACAAGCTAGGAGGTCGACTAGTTAGCTAGGAAGCAAGAGAGTCGGAAGGCAACGCACTTAGCAGTGGATGGGAAACGGAAGACTTGAAGGCCGCCGTGCCCAGGAGTCAACTGCTGCAAGCGAGCGACCACGATACCAGTGACGTTGGCACCGAACAAGAGACTCTTGAGTTCAGTGTGGAGCTCAAGGAGCTTGTCGATATCGGTCATAGACATGATACGGTCGTGGACGCGAGCGAAGTGAGTGTCGAAGTAGGTCCGACGCAGATGAGTGAACGCGTCCTGGATGAACGGGGTCAGCTGATCTGGATGGTACTTGTCGCGACCGAAAGGTTGCACTAGGACTAGTCAGAAGGGTGAAACAACCCACTAGCTGCGAACGTACCAATGGGATAAGTACGTAGCTGTGCATAGAAACTGGTCTCGTTGAGCCCAAGGCAGTCCTCGATCGAGCGACGCTCGCAATAGTGACAGCCACGACCAAACGAGTACCAGATGCACGGAAGACCAGCACGAACGCAGTGACGACAGGCAGCCTCGGGCTAGCGCGCAGAATTAGCACGGGCCTAGTCCTGGCTAGTACTGAAACGAACGCACCCGATTGTCCTCTAGCATAGCTAGAGTAAACTGTTCGAGCTCGTTCGTAGGGAAAGGCGCCATTTTTGGGTAGCTGAAGGAGGGAAAAGAAGAAGGAACTGAGCGTCCTAGGAAAATTTTACGAGCTTGAAATACGATTGAGGAATGCCGATCCTAGTAGATCGAGATCTAGATCATCAATAGTCGCCCGATCTACCACGTTAAAAAGTCTATGTTGACAGATGACGAGATAGATGGGATCGACGGCGGCTCATGAAAGTTCCTAGGAACGTGAAAACGGAAGCATGGACCATTAAAAAAGTACTGTTGAGAGTACAGGACGACTAGTTGAATAGGCGACGGTAGAATAAGCTAGGCACGATATCGAGGCTACTAGCTAGGGACCTTTAAGCTTCGGGCGACTGTAAAAAGCGCTTAAACAGAAGTGAAAAAGGCCTAGCAGCAAGCACGTACCGCTCCGGCGCAACTTTCGTCGTCGGCCATCTCGGCGTCCTGGTCGATCTCCATGCGAAGATGGGTTAGCTCCTTTTCCAGGTACCCGTGCATGGTGAAGAAGTGGCGCAGGCTGTAGCCACAAACATACAACTGGCGACGAAGGAAACGTTCGCGCAGTTTGGCGGACTCGGCATCACGGCTATCCAGGTCGGTAGCGACTAGGATGGCTTCGGTCTGATCAAGTATGCCTAGACTGAGGTCGGTAGTAAGGCCTAGGGAACGGTTGAGTTTCCTAGGACCGGAAATCCACGATGAGAAACGTACTAGGGATGGCGTAGTCCTGCTCGGCGTCCGTGTTGTGAGCATGGCGTGAGCTGCGGCGGCGTTTCCTAGAAACGGGAGCGGGGGTTTCGACGATTTCGGCTTCGGCCTTCTGAATTGGTTGAAACAGCGTCGGGGTGTAGCGGAATAAATAACGCACATCGGCGGCAGCCTTCGCTTCAGCCTGTGTAAAATCGAGGATCAGGCCAGGGACTTGCGAGAACGCTAGCAAGACAACCTTGCGTTTACGTTTAGCCTCTTTGGCTTCCTTGACTTCCTCGGCTTTCTCAGTCGAAGAGGATTTCTGGGCGAAGCTGTCAGAAAGCTCCTAGGGGAACTAGGAAGGAGAATTCCTACCTTGGGCGGTGGAAGAATCGTGATAGGGTCATCTAGGATGATAACCTCGCGTTTCTTGTAATCTGCACGGGCGGCAGTATCCTTGGCTTCTTTGTCGCGGATTTCCCGCGCCTTGGCCTTGAGACTACAGTCAGCCTCGGCATGAACGTCGCTCCCGCAAAAGAGACAGACTGATGGCTAAGAGATAAATGAGAGCTAGCGCGATTTGGGTCAAGCTAGAAATACCTTGTCTACGTTGGCAGTGTCGCTAGACGGTGCGGGCTTGGTCTTGGAGAAATGGAGGCCACTAGGAACGGTGCCAGACCCAGCGCGAGACTCTGGAACAGACCCAGAAGAGCTAGCGTTGTTGACGGCTAGATCCACTTCCATCTGAAGGTGTTTGAGAGAATAAATCAACGATCGAAGCTCTAGAAATACCTCAGCGTCAGTAAGACTCTCCAAGTCTGGCAACCCGTCGAACGCACTCTCGCCCTCGGATTCGTCAACTGTGGCGCTAGACTTATAAGCCTAGGAACAGTTAGCACGAGAGAAACGATACGAGTGTAAGAAATTACCTTGCCGGTTCTCATTGAGGCGACGTTCCTCACGTTTAGCATTCTGGGCCTCGCGAGCAGCTTCGAAAGAAGTCAACATGTTTTGAATACCGGACATGTGGGAGACGGGCAGTCGAAACTTTTGCTCGCGGACGGCTAGGTTGACTAGTTCACGAAGACGGTACAAGCCTTCCTTGACGAGCTTGCGGTCCTTGTGAAGCAAGCTTTCTTTATACGGCACGAAGCCGTGCTAGCGCAAATATGAGTGAGCTAGGAAGGAATACTTGAGAACTAGGACGTACGGCGCGGTCAATGGCAGCATTGAGCGTAACATGCTTCGAGGTTATGGACAGAGCGGGGATATCCATAACACCCTCATAATCCTGAAGGGCAGTAAGGAAAGAGGACCCAGCAGTCTGCAGGGCAGATTCAGGGGGAGCAGGAGCCATAGTGAAATAGAGCGGGGGAATTTCTGACAATGGTTGGAAAAACCCTAGGACGTTTTTATAGCACAGGGACGAAAAATCCTGAAGGCTAGTAAAAATATCCATGGCGAACCGAAGGGGATTCCTAGCTATGTTTAGGCGACGCCTAGCTACTTCGTACACAAGATTTCGTCAACCGGGGACGGTTGATATTTCTAGTAAGGGGGAGAGGGCTGACGCGAGAACATTGCTAGTATGACATTAGTCGAGATCCACGAAGCTAGTACGAATTCCACAAGCCTAGGATGACATTTGTCAAGAGACTTAAGTCAGACAAGAGAATTTTGCGAAATTTCGGAGCTAGCGTCGGTTACAGAAGGCTAGATTGACGCGTACATCAAAGCGCGGTCCTAGTTTGGAAGATTAAAGTACAGCCGTATTGATGATGGAAGCCTAGGCATCAGTCAAGCACGCGTGACCGAAGATCTTAGAGATTGTCGGTCCGTCAGCTAGCTAGACAAATCTAGGATTTCAAACGATCGAAAACGCGCTAGGATCTTCAGAAGAACAGGATTATCCATCTAGCAGCCAAAAGAAGATAGATCTGATGGAACTAGCACACATGAGCGTGTACGATTACGAGCTAGGGATTGATAAAATGTGATGGCATGCGAAACGATGTTGTTTCATGTGATGAAGACACAATAATAGGCCTAGCTCTATTCCTAGGAAGAAAGCGACGTTTTATTATGAAATCTAGATGCAGCTAGGACAACCAACGAGTACTATCGTGGAAAGACTTAGTATCGTTGAGACAATAATTGTCCTAGTGATCGGATCACGGATGACTAATATTGATGACACACGCCTAGGCGAAAAATCACTAAGTCGAACCTCGAGTTCACTTAAAGTCGTTCGCTAGTTCACACAATAAAAATCCAAGAAAGTTTGGTGTTCTTTCTAGCTACTACAAGGTAGACTAGGAACACAGAAGAACGCTAGCGAGTATGTAAAAATTATACAAGGGCACTTTGGCCCGACGCAGCAGTAGTGATTGTGCAAGAAATTCCTGGGCGCGAGGCCCGCGTAGTACGAAACCGTCAGCCCGACGCAGCATGCGACCCCTCCCCACCAACGACGCCTTCCATGGGCTGGAAGTCTCCGGTAGCTCGCTTGCGAGCAGGCGACACCAGGTATTTGTGGATAGTGGCCTGGCGCGGCGCGACGGGAGTGTGAGGCGCCACGGGATTGCCAGAAGGCAAGCCGTCTGGTGACGGAGGCGGCGAGTTGGATGCCACCGACATGGTCGCGATGGGCGGCTGTTCGAATCGGACGTGCGCGGAACCCTGCACAGAAGAGGTCCCGAGTTCCTGCTGTGGAACCAAGGGCTTGTCGTCTGGTGAGGGCGCGCGCGCGATATCGGAAAGCGAGGCCCCAGCGGCGTTCATGAAAATATTCGGCGAGAGGTGCTCAGAGCCCAGGAGGGCAGACACCTTGGATGGGCGCACGGTGGAGTCCCGGTTGTGGCGAGCATAGTAGGTGAGCCCGCTCGAGTCCGGACCAGAGGTGGTCACCGGCCGTTCGTGGCGATACGAAGCCTCCAAAGCCGTCCTAGAAGACTGCGTCTGCGGCGCGGTCCGACAACTCGCGCAGCATCTGGATGTCCTCGGGGTCCTCGAACATCTGTTCGAGGTGCGACAAGGGCAAAACAGAGGACTGGTAGTTGAACAGTACCACTACCTCGGAACAGAGGCGGTCGAAGTTGTGGGCGGCGCGCGCGAGCATGGCGTAATGCTGCACCATGTCCCGCCGAGCTTGAGCGGCAGACATGACGACTGAAGCAAGCGCTAGAAAGAGACTTTATTCGGCTGGAAATTCACGAGGCGAGGAACGTACCACCACCGCTTAAGTCCATGAGCGGGCGCAAGGATTCCAAAATCTGATGAAAGCCCTCGGGGGAGCGAGTGAACGTACAGACTTGACCGCCTCTGGCGCAGTAGTCGCAGGCGGAGTTGAGACTTTTGCGTTCGCAAGTCCGACCACGAGCCGCGCAGGTACCACAGGCGATGGTGTTCTCGTCGGGCAAAGAGCCGTCGGTGAGCTCTGCCACCGCGTCGTGGGGGACCACCTCGAGATGAGTGGCCGGATCTAGTAGGGTTAGATCAGCTAGGAAGATAGAGACAAATTAAAGGGCAGACGTACCAACGTCTCGCTCCCCAGCGGGCGGGAGGGCCGCCGCATGCGCCTTCGCGGCCTTGCGGGAAGAGTTGGCCTCGGGGTCTCGGCCGCGCTAGGAAAAGAGCGCGGTAAGTAAGAGGATAGCAGGAATAACCGGAAGACGTACCTTTGGTGGCTTCTGCTCGAGTTGCTCGGTCTCCACCGAAGGTGGGCGACCTTGAGTATAAATCTCCACCTGGGGGCGTTTGCGGCCGGTTTTGCTGGAAGAGTCGGGCAGGAGCTCGTCGTCGAATAACTGCTTCGCCTCTGGCGTAGGTAGGGCAGCAGTGGACGAAGGGGCCCCGCGATAGGCCGGCTTGGGCATGGGACGGTTCAGCGTCATGGACGTCGCGGGGGTCTTGACGCTGGCGGCACCCTCCTTCTTGACATGGATGGTGCCCCCAGGTTTGGACGTGGAAGCGCTGGCGGACTTGGAGGAACCCTCAGCCTTCGTCGGAGACGAAGGGGCTGGTTGGGTCTTGCGCGTAAGACGAGCGGAAGAGCCAGGGCGTAGTGCGCCCGACTCAGAACCCGACTCGTCCCCCGCAGCATCCCTCCGCATCCCCCACCTTCCGGTCCGCCTCCTCCTCGTCGTCGGAATCGGGCAGCGAGTAGACCGTCGGCACGGGTACGACGTGTGGAATTTGGAAGTCCGAATTAAACGCAGTCGCATTGGCGCCGTAGGTAGAACACTGTAAAAAGGGACTTAGCAATCCAGACGTACGGGCGAGAGCCTTATACGCACCACTAAAGCACGGTGTTCGCCGGTGGGGCGAACCCAGAGCAGCGGGGTGCAGTAAAATTCGTCGATAGGGTAAGGATTGTCCTCGGTAGGCTCGATGGAGGGGTCGATCGAAAAGGCGCTTGGAAAACGTTGGGACAGAGGAGTCGCGGCGGCGACGACAGACCACAAAAACATTTCGATTTCCGCGGTGGTATCGGGAAACCGGTCGCGAAAGTCACGCTGCAATCCAAGTCAGAAGTGGCAAAAGAGAAAAGAAGAGGCACGCACGAAATAGGGTGCAGCCTCGCGAGCGATGGACATAATCAACCGGTCCTCCATCTGGGCCACTTCGGTGGCGTCGAACAGGCGGCAAAGTTGGCGACATTCGAGATTGTCGAAGTGTAACCAAGTGAGGGCGCCGGGCTCGGTTGACTGCATGTTTCGACCAGGGGATGAGGCATTTTGGGAGAGTATCGTCCGCCACTGTAGATGTCGGGCTGGACGCCTTCTTTTTGGATCGCGCTTTGCCTTTAGTCATGGGGCTGGATTCGGGGTCGCGAGCGGAGGAACGTTTGGTGCCGGAGCTACGAGTGCGCGGTGGCATGCACGAAGGGAACGAGTAAGACGCCAAGTGGCGAGTCGAGGACGCGGACGGATGAGAACGAGAGGCAAGAGTTGAGTGGGAAAATGAAAATTTTCACCGAGACTTAGCGCCCGGTTTTCCCCGAGTCATGAAACGCGCGGCAGGCGGCGGCTTGCGCTGCGGACGGCGAACTCGAGGCCCTAGAATAAAGGCAAAACATTAGTGGTGGAAGTCTCTGAAAAAGAAGCGCTGACACGGACTAAGCCTTATATGGAAATAGTAAACCTTATTTAGAGTTGGCACGGCCTCAGACTCTAAGGAAGGAGACGAGCAACCCTAGGAATGTTGAGCAGAGTACTAGGCGAGCTAGGAACGGGTCAGAGTGAAGTAGAAGACAGGGGCAGTATGAGACGGCACTCCTAGTGACGTCTCCTGTACCGGTTATTACTAGAACAATGATCGGCGTTCATTATTGCAGATCTGTGGGTCCTAGGATGTCAAAATTAGGATCTAGATCAGATGTGCGTTTGGGGATTCGAGCTAGCTAGGACACGAGACATAACTCGAGAGACGAGAATGGGTCCTAGGGGGTTGGATCATTGAATGGCGTCAAATAACATGGGCACAAAAATATTTATAACGTTCTGGCGGAGATATCATCCGAAGGACCACTAGACATTGCAAAGTGAATGGCACTGCGCAACGACCGGGGACGGTCGAGATTTAGTGAAGGGGAGATGAAACGGCGTAACATAAATGCGCAGGCATCTAGGGCTAATTTTGCGATTTCCTATGACCAGTATTTATACAACGGGAAGCAACTAGCACTTCTGATGTTACTGGCATATCAGCTAGTACGCAGACCACTTGTTAGGTGATATAAAGGAGAGTCAGAGCGAGCCCTAACTGCTGACTGTAGCGCGAGGCTGCGCTAGTGTGACGCTGCTAGCTGCTAGCTGAGTGTACAAACAACCAGGGATTAAACCACTGCCTATACATTCATGAGACATGACCTAGGAGACTCTAGTAGTCCAGAGATGACTTGGGACGGAGCTAGCGAGGGTCTAGCAGACGGATATCTACGATGGACGTACAGCTAGGGAGCTACGCCTTGAGCTAGGAAGCTCGGCGCGGTAACCGGTGGTACTATCTAATCTCTAGATAAGCAACTAGACGGTGCTAGGCGGAATAACCCTACTAGCGATCGGCTAGGGCTTTGACAAAGGCATACCACGACATACGAGATGAGGCAGCACGCGGCTAGTGCCCGATCTGGGCAGCTAGGGCGAAGGGGAATAGCCAGTCGGCTACTTGGAACGGAGCTAGGGACGATCACACAGCCTGTACCGATGTTCGGAGGGCGGATCGACGTTCTGACCAACGAGCTATGACCATTTGATGTCGGTCGCAACACTGCGTCGCCTAGATGTAATAGATCGAAGCTCTGACAGAGTAGAGATGACCTAGACCACCGGCGACATCGCCGGTTGGTCCAGAAGGGGTAATCGGCATAGACGGAGGGCTGAGGATCCATTGATATACCCACAGTTGAACACTAGCCGGTCAGCGAGGCTGACCTGGCATATACCAAACCAGTCCCAAAACCAAACGGCAGTCGTCTCATTGGCTGACCGTATTTCTTATCATCTAATATTGCTTATTGTATTATTCAGCTCGCTTTCACATGTAACTCACACCTAGTAGTATAAAAGGGAGCGCAGGACAGACTAGGGTCTAAGAACATTACGCCCCAGACTTTGGACAAAGCTGGTGCTAGTGGACTCAGGCTGCTAGTGGAGGTTGTTACCGAACTTCACTTGTAGTAGTCTTTATATTGGAATCAGTAGACTGTGGACTCTGGAAGCATCGAGTGACTAAGTTGAGGATTTCGTGTTGTTGGTCCTAGACCTCCACATATAAAACAAGGGTGTTCTCTTCGAGACCCAACTGCAGTTTGCGCTAGTGACTTTGCCTTCACCCCGACAAGACGGAAGCTCTGTCGTAGTGTGTTGGATCGCTTGCTAGGTGGATTGTGTGTTGACTTGAGCCCACTAAGAAGAAGACGGACTAGGTGCCCCCACCTCTAGTTTGGCTATAACTTGTCAGTTACTTCGCCTTCACCCCGACATAGACGGAAGCTCTGTCGTAGTGTGTTGGGTCGCTAGCTGGACGCTTGTAGTGAGCTAGTGCCGATAAAAGCGGAAAGGTTCCTGTTCTTGGTTAAGGAATAGGTCGGCGGTCAAGGAGAGTCTTGCCGTTTGAGGATTGAAGTCCATTTGTTGTTAGCCTCAGTAGTCTTTGGGGCTGCCCTTAGCGAGGATTTTCACAAACCTACATACTCTGCCCTGGTGTTCTCGACCTAGTGGTCCAGCCATCTTGTATCCACCCCATATAAACACAACCCCGGACCATCCCTAGGTTCCTAGCAGTGTTGTTGTTGGCGGTTGCATATTGCTAGTACGTTGTAGAGTGTGTTGTTGGAAGCCTATAAATCAAACTTGTGTTTGTTCAAACCTGCTGGTCGCATACTACGGCCCGGACCCGAACTCACAAAGAGAAGCACTTAGATCTTTGGAGGTAGATTGGTTGTGGTTGGTTGTTTTGGTGTTTGTTCACAATACCTATCAATTAGCTATTCCTAGTCATATAAGAAGTGCACCGTTTCAACGGCATGGAACCATCAAGATGTGATGTTCCCAGCCCCTTCCAGTGATCATCTGATCAGAACGTGTTACGCATCCCATGTCCAATACACCACAACAGGATTCCAGTCTGTCCCCGTCTAGTACCGTGAACGGGAATAGAGTAGACTTCACATTCCACTTGTTCTGTGGGCTACACATCTCCTACAGGTTTCGGAGCGAGCACATGCCAATGGTTCCAGAGTGTTCCTCCCCGTTCCCATCCGTTACTCAGTGGTTCCTGCCCTGCCAGCTACTTGGGAACCTCAGTACTGACGCTTCTGGAGCATAGCCCGGCACATGTCTTGTCATGAAAACACGAAAAAGCGAAGATTTCATGGTGGGACAAATCCCGTGCTTATCAGCGTCACATCAATTAACATACAACTTTTCTTTGACACGACATTATGCATATCTCTGTCCCTTCTTGTAATCTCGAGCTATGGATACATTCAACGAAATCCACGCACAGCTGAGCACTGTCCCCGGCCTTTGCGACAGTATTGGCATGCAAAAGGGCATGGAATTTGTCCGCTTAGCTGCTTAGCTGAAAGATGCCATCCTCACCACCCAGCCCACATCCCACGATGCGTCGCAACCTCCAGATGAGATCCTGGCGGGCATCCGCACTTTTCTCGGTAGCGCCATCGACATCCCAATTGACTACATTGACAGCTGCTGGAAAGCATTTGGCAATCTTGTATGGACATACAACGAGAACAACAAAACCACGGGCACTGACGCTGAGGCATTCAAGAACTTTGGGCTTGATCATCTGCTCTGTTAGCACTGTCTTTCCGTATTCAATGTCCCACTATAACAGTTTTTCCCAGCAGTGCACATGCTTTTCCCACCAACACATTACTGCACTTCTCCGCACTGCTCCAACAGAAAGATGCTTCAGGACAAGGATGGTGCTTCGAAGGTCGTCTTGTATACGCTCTCAGACGGTGCTTGTCCTACATTTGCATCACATCTCTCATGTCCTGGTAAGCAGCATTAAAATTCCCTTTTGGTAAATCTCAATGACCCCCAAAGGATGCCATGCTCGATACTATCCAAATTATGTCGTTTGCGATGGAATTTCCACATACTATGTATGACAAGATACCCGATGCAATCCAGGTTGGCGAGTTTAAATATGTCGACAGAACCGTCCTCAAGCTCTTCCTAAATTTAATGCTCATCTCGTGGACTTCAGCCACCAACGGCGCACGGGTCTATGATGCTAGTCTTTCCCAGCCCGAGAGCTTTCCCGATCATCCGGACTGGGATGGGGACCAGTTTCAAGCTACGCCCCAAGCATGTATGGGATGACGTAATCATCTTGTCTCTGCTTGAAGACCATGAAGCGAGGACAGCAACACTCCAAGTTCCACATACTGGAGACCAGTGAGATTGATTTACAGCTGCATCGGAGGAGCGCAACACACGCATCCAGCTTTGCGGACAACTTGAATGGGGACACTATTGTAACAAGTGTCTGCGGTGAAATGCTGACTATGGGGCTGGCGGTGAAATAACCACAAAATAAACCTTGTAAATGAATACGCGGTTCGATAATGCAACTACAACAACTCAATCACTATAGTCCTCGTGCAAGTTTGGGGTTCCAATCCAGTATAGATTGTGGCAATTTGAACTTTAGTTCTCTTTTTTAAGAAGCAAGACTTTACAGGTCTACAAGTCGTATAGATAAAACTTGCTCGAATCCGTTCTAGGCGCACTCGCGGATAGACAGACGAGATTTTATGTTCAACGGTTTTGTATGATGTGGGTCTAGGGTTGGAGATAGTACTCTGATGTGTAATGCAAGTGATTCTTATGAATTCCGATTCCAAATAGTATCCGCAATTGCTAATCCTTGCGAGATTACAACCAATTGTCTAGTCCGATCCGTTTCCTTATATTCCACGCGTCCGTTCCGTTTATCCAATATGTCCACACGTTGTTTATAAAGATCCAAATCCAACACAGATAATATTCAAATAGGGAAAACAAACGAAACTTGATATAGCTTCTGGGTGTCTCCGAATGAATGACTACTCTACCGGTTAAGCGTGAAGTCTAGTAACTTCGCATCCAACAGGTGGGGTGAGATTCAGTGGTGTTCCTCCCATAACCATCCACTTAAATATGTTACAGAATTCTAAATATAAACGAGACTGATACAAACGAGCAATAGGGTTCAGGGTATATGACTAGTGGTATGGCAGCTAGCCGATGAACTCCTGTCAGATATCAAGCGATTAGTAAAATTGAGAGAGATTTATAAGAAACATCAACGAGCCGAGCTTAACGATGAGTCAAGATCTACATCGCTTAGAACGATCGTGATGGGATATTGTTGATATGTCAACTTTTAGCCGACCTCCTCGTCAGCACTCCGTTACCCTCCTTGGTAACCATCCGCCCAAATGGTTCCGCCTTGAACCGCTTAAGTGATTTGTCTGAAAATCATGATAGCCGCCGCTTCCCAGTACCCGAGTGTGGTTTCTTAGTCAATTGGTAGATCGACCAAGTCCAGCCCTCTCTTGGCAGTTCTGGAGATGTCAGATGGTGCCTCACAATGATCCCTCTGGTTCAGAAGGATGTTCCCTCGTAATATGCCCTTAGTCAGGGATGTGCAGTAGCCCCAATCTGTTTCCAGGATGGTAAGGCACTTTCCGTGATTGCCCCATTAGCAACTTCCCACTTCAACCCTTTACCAGGATTGTCGTCCAGCGCCTTTCTAATGGTTCGTGACACATTATATCCCTTTTAGCTAACTGCTCAGGCCAGCAATAGCCCTCGTGAGATGACGTTGTAATGTAATGAAGTACATTATAGTATGTTGCAACTCGAGCAGATTTGAATAAATGCCTGGGTGCCCCAATACCAGGTCTGTCAGCGGGTGTGGGAAGAATACTCTGTCCATGATTTCCTCAAGATTTTGAAAGGAATGAAGGGCGACCATGCATCTGTTGAGAAGGGCACAGCTATGGGAGTGAAGGATATTAAAATAGAGGCTGCCATCCAAGATCTTGGAGAAGAGGCACTGGCAGGGAAGTGGTACATGGTGTTGGTCCATTATTTGGCAGCTTGGAATGCAAAGAAGATTTCAGAGGCCGGATGGGAGGAGGCATGGAAGGTGTTGTCACCAGCACAAGTGGAACACAACAAGAATCTTATGGTAGAAATTATGGCAGTCCTGGGAAAAGAAGCCTATGATGCACTGTCTCTCCAGGACCACCGGATGTTAGACCTTTTTATTTGGGGCAGCTGCTGTATACACGAGGATCTCAACAGTTTCAAAGGGGGCAAAACAGAGATTTGCCAGGCCATGTTTCACCAACTTCCCTGTAATTTGACAGACTAAAAGCTGATCTAGTAACTAAGTATTTCAAGAGTTGCCCAGTTGCCCAGCAAATTCCTAACACCTGATGAAGTGGTATATGAGAGGCCAATATCAAAATTTAGAGTCAAACTCACCACTGTTCATCTCCATTGGTACTCACTGCTGCATTGACATTGGCACCCTTTTCAAGAAGGATGCTGACAATCTCTGTGTGGCCTCCAGCAGGGGGCGACCACTAAAATAAACATTAAAATCAACCCCTACTGTATCCTCCTATTTGGCTTTTGATGCCCGTCATTGGCAAGATCAGTCCATCAGTCCCAGCATCACTGAGATCAAGCACGTTGCAACTTGCGCGCGACACGATTGTTCAACATGCGCGAGGCATCGTGCAGCATTCTCCTGTTTCTAGATCAAACACACACATTTTCACCGATCAAATGAGGGACGGGATGCAGGTAAACATTGCTTTAAATAAATATTACACTTGAATTGGCACTAGTACATAGTTAAGAACGAACTGTGGGTCTTTTTGTGGCCCACACATGTATGAACTTTGTTTAAATTAAGGTGTTACTCCTTGCACATCCACTACAAACACTTCACAACTGGCATGCGGCGCGTTTGATCTCAGTGATGCTGGGACTGATGGACCGATCTTGCCGATGACAGGCATCAAAAGCCAAATAGGAGGATACAGTAGGGATCAATTTTAATGCTTATTTTAGTGATCGCCCCCTGGCCTCCAGCAGCAGCAGCCTGCAATGAGCTCCCATATCTTCACCCCTGCTGCATTGACATCGGCACCCTTTTCACGGAGGATGCTGACAATCTCTGTGTGGCCTTTAGCAGCACCAGCCTGCAATGAGCTCTCATATCTTCCCCCCTGCTGAATTGACATTGGCACCCTTTTCAAGAAGGATGCTGACAATCTCTGTGTGGCCTCCAGCAGCAGCAGCCTGCAATGAGCTCCCATATCTTCCCCCTGCTGCATTGACATCGGCACCCTTTTCAAGAAGGATGCTGACAATCTCTGTGTGGCCTCGAGCAGCAGCAACCTGCAATGAGCTCCCATAGAATTCCCTTGCTGCATTGACGTCGGCACCCTTTTCAAGAAGGATGCTGACAATCTCTGTGTGGCCTTGAGCAGCAGCAGCCTGCAATGGGTTCCCATCTTCTCCCCCTCCTGCATTGACATTGGCACCCTTTTCAAGAAGGATGCGGACAATCTCTGTGTGGCCTCCAGCAGCAGCAACCTGCAATAAGGTCCCATCTTCTCTCCCTGCTGCATCGAAGTCGGCACCCTTTTCAAGAAGGATGCCGACAATCTCTGTGTGGCCTCCAGCAGCAGCAGCCTGCAATGAGCTCCCATATCTTCCCCCTGCTGCATTGACATCGGCACCCTTTTCAAGAAGGATGCCGACAATCTCTGTGTGGCCTCCAGCAGCAGCAGCCTGCAATGGGCTCCCATATCTTCCCCCTGCTGCATTGACATCGGCACCCTTTTCAAGAAGGATGCCGACAATCTCTGTGTGGCCTCCAGCAGCAGCAGCCTGCAATGAGCTTCCATCTTCTCCCCCTGCTGCATTGAAGTCGGCACCCTTTTCAAGAAGGATGCCGACAATCTCTGTGTGGCCTCCAGCAGCAGCAGCCTGCAATGAGCTCCCATAGAATCCCCCTGCTGCATTGACATTGGCACCCTTTTCAAGAAGGATGCCGACAATCTCTGTGTGGCCTCGAGCAGCAGCAGCCTGCAATGAGCTCCCATATTCTCCTCTTGCTGCATTGATGTTGGCACCCTTTTCAAGAAGGATGCCGACAATCTCTGTGTGGCCTCGAGCAGCAGCAATCTGCAATGAGCTCCCATATCTTCCCCCTGCTGCATTGACATCGGCACCCTTTTCAAGAAGGATGCCGACAATCTCTGTGTGGCCTTGAGCAGCAGCAATCTGCAATGAGCTCCCATATCTTCCCCCTGCTGCATTGACATCGGCACCCTTTTCAAGAAGGATGCCGACAATCTCTGTGTGGCCTCGAGCAGCAGCAATCTGCAATGAGCTCCCATATCTTCCCCCTGCTGCATTGATGTTGGCACCCTTTTCAAGAAGGATGCCGACAATCTCTGTGTGGCCTCTAGAAGCAGCAGCCTGCAATGAGCTCCCATATTCTCCCCCTGCTGCATTGAAGTCGGCACCCTTTTCAAGAAGGATGCTGACAATCTCTGTGTGGCCTCGAGCAGCAGCAACCTGCAATGAGCTCCCATATCTTCCCCCTGCTGCATTGACGTCAGCACCCTTTTCAAGAAGGATGCCGACAATCTCTGTGTGGCCTCGGACAGCAGCAGCCTGCAATGAGCTCCCATATTCTCCCCCTGCTGCATTGACGTCAGCACCCTTTTCAAGAAGGATGCTGACAATCTCTGTGTGGTCTCCATCAGCAGCAGCCTGCAATGAGCTCCCATATCTTCCCCTTGCTGCATTGATGTCAGCACCCTTTTCAAGAAGGATGCCGACAATCTCTGTGTGGCCTCGAGCAGCAGCAGCCTGCAATGAGCTCCCATATTCTCCCCCTACTGCATTGACATTGGCACCCTTTCCAAGAAGGATGCTGACAGTCTCTGTGTGGCCTCCAGCAGCAGCAGCCTCCAATGAGCTCCCATAGAATCCCCCTGCTGCATTAATATCAGCACCCTTTTCAAGAAGGAAGGACACAATCTCTGCGTGGCCATAGTATGATGCTACAATAATCTCTGGGTGTTTTGAATGCGGCTGCAATGGGGCCTGGTCCAAGAGAAATTCTACTGTGTCCACAAGGTTTGCAGCTGCTGAAATCCACAACACAGAGGGTTGTGATGGCCAATCCGGATAATTCCATGGCATGGAGTTCCATTGTGATATCCAGTAGCCCTCAGCTAATGTTTTCTTCCATGGAAAAGCTCCTCTAAGAAACTCCAGAAGAACTTTTCTGAGTTCAACTTCAGACTGTCCAGCAGCATGTGCAAGGCAATATTGAGAATACTCCACAAGAGGGGGTAGATTATACCATAAATGGGCCCAAGATGACTCTGGATATCCATCAAAGTTGAGGAATGTCAGCAGAGTGCGGGTTATCTCTGTTTGTGCATCTGGAAATGACCGGACCTGAATGCTGTCCAGGTATTCCTGTGCGGTGTAGTGAACAAGTCGCACCACAGACAATTTTCTGTCCACAATGACAAGCCCAGCACAGACAGAGAGAATAATATCAATGTCTGTAAGATCCTCCTCCTCATCCAGCTTTCGCATGCCTGGTTTAACAGCAAGAGCAACTTGTAACTCTTTTACTGTTAATGGTCTCTTTGCATTTGCAACCCAAGTAATAGCTGAGTGAGCTGTCCTCCTGTCTGCATCACTCTGGGCATCAATTCGCTGTATTGCAATATCATAGCTGCCATAAAGACTCTCTGGAAGGGCATTCAGAGCTTCTCGAACTTCCCGGATTGTATTCTTTGTGCTTAGGGAGTCAATGTGAAGCTTGGCAAGAAGGAACCTGGTTGGAATTTATTTTAGTTTCTTTCCAACAATGATTCATCACAACTTACATTCCATCCACAGATTTACTGCTGATTTTTGAATGAATGTCTTCTTGTAGCTTGGGTTGCCTCTGGACATGCTTGTACAGGCGTGGTGATAAGTCAATCCGTGCATTGACAAATTTTCGAATATCCTCTGGTGTTGCACCAATCTCTAGAGCTTCAACATTTGGAAGAGTAGGGCCTGCAAGAACATGGGGTCGAGAAGTGACCATCAAGTTCACACTGAGACAGAGACCCATCTGTTCTGCGAGATGTTTGAGTAGGATGAAACGTTGATCCTCGGGATATTCATCAATGGCGTCAATGACAATAAAGACCTGTGAAAACTCCTTCAGGCTAGAGCTGAGGATGTCGGCAACTTCCTGCAGTGATGATACAGTGCCCTTCTCCCGGTGCTGCTTGTATAAATTTTCTGCAATGGAGCCAATGTCCCTGTCAAGTACAAGCTGTCTCCAGATACCTGCCAGAAGTTTGAGTGGTGATTGCTGGTCGGCTTCCTTGTGATTCAAATAAATGCAAGCAACACCAATATCCTTGTTGTTTCTGGATGCAGTACTGAGATGATCCACAACCATTGATCTAGGATTGTCATAATGAGTTGCAACCACTCAATGTAAAAAATGGACACACGAAAGGACAGTTTTCCCTGCACCTGCTGTAAATTCCAGCTTGGTTAGCCCAGGAGCATCTGAGGGCAATGAATTACATACGAATCCCATGGCACCAAAGTGTCCTTCCAGAACCACTTTCCCATTTTTTGAAGAGGTCATTTTCAAGAAACCATGTACCAGTTTCCTTCAGCCGAACCCCTGAAATATCTGCCTGTCGTAGAAAGAAATTGATTGGCGAAAGCCAGTCTATGATTTTTTTGCGTTCTTCTTCCTTGTCACCGTAATGAAAATTCACGGTGGGACCTTGCCCAGCGCCTCCATGACCACCCTGTCCTTGCCCAATACCCTCTCCACCATCACCTCCTTTGCCTCCTGGGTGAAATAAACATGGATGTTAATATACTAATCAAATTCTCTCGCACCATGGATGGTAAGGTGGAGTTCACTGGGTGGGAGAGCCATGTCCATTCTGAGTAAGTGGAGATCTTATGTATGAGGTATGTCAGCCAGCGCCAAAGGTCACATGTGAGACAGAACCAACCAAAGAGGATATATTGCTGCAGTAGTGGGGTTGTAGCACAAAGAATGTATTTGAGCGAAGACAAGTATAAGAGGATGGGTCGGCAAAGCACGCGGGCGCCACAGTGGGCTTTAAGACAGAAGGCGGTGACAGCAGATCCGGGGATATGGCTGGCCTCATTGTTTCCGCCCAGTACTTAACGTCGAACT
This sequence comes from Mycena olivaceomarginata, assembly GCA_029378375.1. Classification (NCBI taxonomy): domain Eukaryota; kingdom Fungi; phylum Basidiomycota; class Agaricomycetes; order Agaricales; family Mycenaceae; genus Mycena; species Mycena olivaceomarginata. The sequence continues at coordinate 138,520 of JARKIC010000620.1, read as the reverse complement.
TTGATTGATGTGGCGCTTACGGTGACAGCCAGCTGACAGCGGCACTTCCATCTTATTATCGGGCTCCCGCAGGAACAGCTCTAGTACTGCTCGAAATGCAAATCAGTCGATTTTGCAGCTCAATGTTGATGAGCAGGAGGATAATAGCTAGAGTGCTCAGCGAGAGGACTTGAAGGTGTTACGTGGTCGCCGCAGTGTTCGGGTGCGGTACTTACGTGGGTGCCAAACTTGAGTTGACAGCGGTGCTTCTGCATGACAGCAAGCTTTCATCGAATTCATCCCGCACTGACAGCGAAGATTCAATATTGAACTCCGATTCAAAGATAGAAAAGAAAAATCGGGGAATGCAGGCAATGAACTAGGGTACTCTTGTTGGAAATGGAGTCCAACCTGTGAGACGAGGAGGTGCCAACTAGCTTTTCAACCGGATCGGTGGCCGTACCGTTATCTTAATCTTCGACATTGATCAGACCCCGATCAAATCTAGCTCTACATGTACCCCAGCTCCCAGGTATTTCCCGTCTCGGTCTCTGGGATCGTTGCGCTCGCCCCGGCTCTCTTCCACGGCCAAAAGGACCACGACGACGATGTGTACCGACCATTCGTTTCCGGCTTCGATGGTATCGAGCGCCGAGCTGCTCTGATATCTTCTCGGTTCTTATGCCCGGTGCCGACGCCACCACGTCTTTGACTCACACGACTCCGACCAGCTCACCTCGGCCAGCACATCGCGAGTACGCCGCCGCTGTCCTCGCTTTCCCACGTGTCCCGCGCCCGTCTCGTCCACCATGCCTCTCGCTGCCGCTGACTGCATTTCTGAAGGCCCGCGCGCTCCTCTCACGCCGACCTGTCTCGGATGCGCGCACCGATCACCGCGAAGCAACAATGTCATTCCTAGGCACCGGCGGCGATGCGATTCACCCGCGTCGCGCTCGTAATCTCCGACGGGCCCACTTCGCGTACGCCGTCAGCATTACGGTACTTATCCCCGAGGATGTCCCCAGGGCTGTCGTCTTCGCCGACAGATTGGGACCTGGAACGCGTCTTGAGCGCCATTAGAGCCTCGGTCTCGGAGGCCTCAGCGAATCCGGGATTGGTAACAAGGTGCATACACCTGCGCGTCCTCCTTTTACCAGATAACTTACACTTCCACAATAGGTTCCTTGCTGCTCAGGCCACCGCGGAATGCACGACAGCGCGCACGTTTGGGAAGGTACGTCACTCACTCCTTTCCTTTCTACCAACGCCCTCATCTTGTGGAAAAAAAGTCAGGTCAAGGCTTGCACCGTCGCCATTCGATACACGGCGGTTAGTCTCCGCCCCACCTCCCCATACCGTCCACATTGCGCTGTCATATCGGCAGGCATCGGGTAACATAGCACCCCGCCCGTTCATCAACGACACCCTCCGTACCCGTCGCAGCCTCATCAATGGACAATACGAGCCCCTGACAGCTGGTGCACGCGCCCCCCGCCCCCGTGCTGAGGCCAAGGTATGTCGTTTCGTTCTCTCCCGTCCCTCCCTTCGGCTCCCTGGCCCTTGTTCTACCTTCGCTGACCGTCTCTCCAGCCCCGTCGCCTCCATCCGTCTCCACTATGTTATCTCCATCCATGTGTCGATTTCTCCGCATGTCGCGTCTCCACCCACGCGTCTCGGCTTCAGCAACCCCTCTCCCCCATTCGACGACAGCGAGCCCCCGCGCATTCACCTTTGGCGCGCGCAAGCTACAATACGTCTTCGAAGCGGTCCACACGCGGGCAAAATACGCACGTTGCGTACAACGAGCTGGTCGCGTTCGCGACGCCCACCACATCCCGCCTACATCCACCGCCGCGTTCTCGTCCACGCCCCGCACCGGGCCATGCTCTCGCTGAAGCGCTCGGATACTGGGGCTAACGCTGGCCCGGATGTCCCGCCGCCGGCGTACGAACCGAAGGCGGAGTAGTTCTGCTGATCTTGATTCATAGCTCATATCATACGACCATGGCCCGATTCTCAATGTACTTTATGCGTCTCTGTAATTTCCAGGTACTATATATCCCATATTGAATAAACACGACTAGGTCGATTGGTAAAGCGCCAGCGGGAGGGAGTAGAGTTTCAGTGTGATTCGGCTGTGCGTCTGGTATCAAGCGTGCCGAGCATTCCGAGGTCAGTTTGCCTCCTAATTAGAATGCAAACCTCGTTAACAGTTAGCTTAGCCAGAGGTAAGGTGATCCCTCAGAATCAGCCCCACAGAGATAAGAAAGAAAATCGATGACGCATCGGTATTTCCCCATGGGTCTCAAAAGATTCGAACCCTCGCCGAGCACTGGCATTTCTGAGTAGGTAGAATGAATGGTGCACGGTGGCCAACAGACCCTTTTCCGTCCTGATAGGTAGGTAGGTAGGTAGCATTACACGGCACATGTAGTTTCCGCATACTTAATCGAACGAGAATCCCGCATTCCGCCCACACGCAATATGGTTCGTGGTCTGCGGGGTATACTTATACATAGCGGAAAACAGCAACGTCGAGGTGATTTGAACTCAGAAGCACGAGGGTTAGAAAAAGGTTGGGCGTGGTTCCATCTTCTCGTGCGCATGGATCCTGAGGGATTCGAGCCCTTGCCCACGTGAGTTGCAAGGAAGTGATGATGTGCACTGTAGTAGTATCCCGGTGGCCATCCAAGATGGTTAATAAGCACCATTACCTCGAACTTATTCGTCTTCCGGATCTTGCTCCTCCCTTCCATCTACCCCTCGTCCCTGCATCCATGTCTCAATGAACATTCTCCATTTCTCCTTCCCGCTGGAGGCGCTCTGAACCAAGCACAAAATCAGCTCAATATACGGATCGATCCACATCATTCGCGTTTTTACGTCTAATCTGTAGGGGTCGAAAGAAGAGTGGCACATCGAAAAAATACACGTGGAAACAAGAAGACTCGTACAAGAACGCGAGTGAAAAGAGGAACACAGGCGGAGATGCACGCATTCGAAGAGGGGGTAGGTTTTTAGAAGGGTGAACGGGGCGCAAGTAAGTAAAAGTAAAGTAGGCACAGTGGGGAGGAATCAGGAGTGCGTAGATAGATGGGAAAATATGATGTGATGGAATCCTAGGGTGGTAGGTGGCTGAGGCAAGCGCGACAGGCGAGGACGGACGAGGATCCCTCACATCCGGAACCCCACCTCGCCCCGCACCTTCCTCCGTGCACGAGCCCCTCGGCACCGGAGCGTCTCGCCGGCGCCTCCATCGCTCCTCTCCCCATCCCGTATTTCTCCCTCCTTCTCCCACCGCGGCGGGCGAGGGCCTGCACGCACACATAGTAGCCCCACACCTCTCAATCCATCTGGGCCCCATTCAGATTCTGGATTCGAAACGCTATAACCGCGCGCGGGATGGCGGGGGCCCAGGCAGCTGAGACGGTATACGGCAACAATCGCGTATGTAGATACGGTGCGGGGAGTCGGAGCTGTGGGAGGTCGAGAATGTGGGTGGACGCGACGCACCTGCTGCGGAAAGGGAAGGCGGCGCAGTGATGCGGAGCGAGATGGGGCGGCGCAGGCACGGCGGGGTGCGGGGAGGGCGAGGGGAGTATTGCGATACACGTTGGGAATGGTCATAGCGTCTCGTACCAGTCATCCCGCCATAGAGATACGCGGTCGCCGAGGACGAGAGATGGGCTAGGACACAGTAGCACGTCTCCCCATTCCGTGTCGTCCTCACGCGGTGTAGCTGCGGCACGCCTACACCCACGTACCCGAGCTGCACCCGCTCGCGACGCCATGGAGTCTTGAGATATACTACCGACAAGGTAACAGACGGACACAGACCGCGCGTCTCCCCATCCTGCGTCATCGCCTCGTGCGGTGCTCGGCGAGCCCGCCTCCCATCCTCTCACGAGCTGGGTGCACCGACCAACTGTGATCCTCCTCTTGGCCTTCCCGTCCTCGGCTCCCCGACGCACTTGCGGCGGGAGCGGCGAGCGGGGAGTTTGCGTGAAGCTCGCAGCCATAAAGGGGAGACGGCGGTGGATGTGCCGGAGATGGGGAGTATCGAGCCGCGGACGGGGGGCGTTGGCAACAAGGAGATGAGGGGAGGTCAAGCATACGCGGCGCACCAAGCGGTGGACGAGGGGCAGGTGTCGCTGAAGCGCAGGGCGGCGTCGGCGTAGACGGGGAGAATAGCCCGTCAGCCGCGCGGGTGCAAGATGCGGGCGACGCCTGCGATTATTGGAGCAGGGACGTTGGCGCGGAGGGATCGCGTCCAAGGGAGATCAAGCGAGGCGTGCGCGACCTTCGGCCAATGGAGCGCGCTCGGGCATAGACAACTGATTCCTCTTGCAAGGAGGCAGATAAGGACCGTCTTGCGGAGGACCGAAGACTTGGGCGGAGGCCGACAACGACAAGCCATGATCTGGGTCAATCGTAGCGTGCGCCTTGATCACACGGTACGAGGCTCGAGCACACCCGCTCCCCACCCGTGTGCTTCCCATCCACACGTCCCTCAGCGCTCCAAGTCGAAGCATCTTCAGCCCCCATCGTCCACCGCTCGCCCCTCTCACGCAGACGCATCGTTGTGGGAGCTCCCACACTAGCCGCAGAAGTGGAGTCGATGCCCGCGACGCGCCACTCGAGTTTACCGACTCGCGGCAGAACGCCTTGAAGGTAGCGCCGACGAAGTCTCGCCCGCCACACGATGCGCGTGAGGGTGGCGTGGGGGGAGGGAGCGATGAAGCATCGAGTAGATAGTGGGGAGGATGCTCGACGGGGCGAGCGCGGGTGACGAGCCTGGAGCGGCCGGCGAGCGAGGGCGCCGCAGTGGAGGCCCACGAAGATCCGAAGGCGGGTGCCGAGGAGCGGGAGGCGAGGCGAAGTCGAGGGGGCGACGACGAGGACAGCGGAGCGCGACCCGCAGAGGAGGGCAGGAGGGAGGTCGAGTGGCGTTCGCGTCGTATCGATGGGAAATGGAGTAGTGTTAGCGCTGTCTCATTTTTAGGATCGGAACGAGAAGAGCGCGTAGCTGGGAAAGAGAATGAAACGATACGAGAAAGAGCCCAAGGTAAGGGTAACACACCCAGGACCCCGATGTACAGTATGAGCGCGGGATGTAGCCAGTGAGTGAGGCGTTTATCGCGAGGTAACCTGCAAAGCGTGAGCGCAGCACTGGAGACAAAAAGTACACAGAAAGGATAGAGACGGTGAGGGAAGATGGTGAGAGAGAGCGGGAATGCACCTTTAAGAACCGATTAACAACCAACACCGGTGCCTCATGCGAGGACAGAGTCGTCGGCGGACAATCGTCAAAATCTCAGGCTGCGCACAGAAAGATGTATTAGACCGTTGGTTTCGAACGCGACAGACTAACCACCTTCAATCTAACATTACTCTCACGCCAAACCACGTCAAGCCATGCCTATTGCAGCCCGATAACGTCGTCAACGGGTGGAACGCGAAAGGTGGTCCAAAGTTTGGGACGGGTGCGCGTTTCAGCGTAAGGAACGAGTGTGAGTTTATGGCGATGGACTGTGAAGCGTCGGCGACAGCGATTTGATCCGTTTTACACCGCCACTCAACTCTCCGCCATAACAACGAGCGCGTCGTGCCAATTTACTTACGGGTTCATCTGGCCTAGCCGCACGCACTGTATACTTCCCGCTGAGTCTCTTCGCCGAAATCTAAAGAGTGTCTACAGCCGTCTCGTCGTGGTTTGGTCGAGGTGGGCTTTTTTTGTAAAACCTCACTGAGTCGCCGACCACTCTTGCAATCAGGCCTTTGTGCGCGTCATAACCCGGGGGTAATCAGCTTCCCTCTCGTACTCTTTCTACTCTCTATCGGTGCCCTTCATCGGCATACCAATTTACTAGGGCTGTTTGTCTTGTTTCCTGTTGGCTGTCTTTCTACTTGGTGTGAATTTTCCTTGGAATGGCCGGTTCTCAGTTCAAGAGAGTTCTCGCCTTTCGGCCGTCGTCTCAAAAATGTGCGTATACCTTCTATCCACTTATGATGCCCGTTGTATCCTCCACGACCTCGAGACTAAGATATTCGGGCGGCAATTGCTTTGTCAAAACGCAGATACCTCACCGCGACTCACCATCTTTTCTGCCCTGTTTTGCGAACTGCAGCCTTCAACCCGTTGTTGCTGGCGACATGTTCACATCAAATAACATCACGCCAACTCAGCCTCGATCCTTTCTCACTCGCTCAAAGGTTTGGAGAACTCTTGGTAATCCCCCAACATAGCTCTAGATTTCCCGATCAATCGCTTTCCTTCGCCAGATATCTCATACCGAGGTACTGGCTCATCGTGTTCGTCTGCGGGACGATTCGATTTCATTCAAACCTCGAGCTCCGACCGACACAACGGTATTATCTTTCTGCAAGGCTCGGACCCGACATTTCTTGAGTGTCTCAACTGTGGATGATCTTTTGCTCTCTTTGCTTCGGGGCGAGCTCATATTTCTTGGCAATGGCCTTATGAGTTGGGTATTCGTGTGGCTCCTTTAAATTATAGCTAACTATTTCTTGGCGTCTTTAGTACTCATGTTGTGTTCGAAATTGTAGCTAACTATTTCTTGGTGTCTTTCCCTTTGGGTATGTGTAGTAGTACTCATGTTATGTTCAAGATTGGGAGACTAGTTTGCTTGCAATATAATACAATTTTCTTCTAGTTGCATGCAGAGGTGTATACTTTAGCCTATAATTACACCCGGGTTTCGCTAGAGGCAGTACTAGTGGATATCGGAGACAAAGCGATGCAGGACGACAATTCAAGCGTACCTTCGTTGAAAGGAAGGAAAATAATGAAGAAGACGAAGTATTGTATGGGGTGGCGGCCATTTGCTCGAGGAATGTCTGCGCTTCATATGGATGGGTTCAGGCAAAAAGCGGTGAGATAGTCTGACCACACATTCTCGTTTCTGGCAAGTTTCTGGGATAATATTCGGTTTAACCCGGCGCCTGTTAGATGAAGACCGGCGATCAGATGCTTTTGAAGATCGATCGGATCGGCATTTTCACTGCTTCTCGGACATTGATCGTGAGAAAATGCGTGCTGTTCTCCACGAGGCGCTCAAGGTGACCAGTCTTTGCCTTCCACTTCCACGTCCACTGCGCAGGAATACATCCTCCTCACATTTTCTGTGAGCGGCTCTTTCTTGTGTGCTCGCTTGTGGCTCACATAGTATTCTACCTTCATAAGATCAGTGTCATAACGATCCACGCGGACCATGCCTCGCCAAAGGGATGGATCCACGCCCGTCATTAACAACATTTATGGTGCGTAGGGACATTCACTAGGATTTCAACATCATGACTTGTCCCCAGGAGGCACAGGAGGTAAGGGTGGAAAGGGCGGCGTAATCGGCGGTGACGGGGGTACAGGGGAAGGTCCCACCGTGATCTTGATCACTCCACAAAGAAAATGTATGTCTGTGAAGTGTCCCCTGTTCCTTTCGCGAAGTCCTTTCTCAACAAAAACAGTGTACACCTTGGTCAAGGGTTAATCACATTTCCTGTGTTGAATATTTTTCAAGCTGAATTATGTCTAGACTCGAAGAAGTTCTGCATAAGTGGCTGGAATATCCTCCTGATACGAAGGACAGACAGTATGAGCTACGGATCCTTCATCATGAAGCTACTGGGCGCTGGCTCCTACATGATTTCCAATTCGTCAAATGGAAGACTACACCAGGCACGTTATGGATCAAAGGAATCTGCAAGTCAATTTCATTCTGTCCCAATTCCATGTTCAATAATTGGTTGCAGCTGGTACTGGAAAGAGTGTACTAAGGTGTTTTATGTCGCTACTACACACATAATCTGCTGCTGACAATACCTATATGGCCAGCTCCACAGTGATTGAAGAAATTGTTAGGGGCAGTCCTAAGCGGTCGGCAGTTGCATATTTCTATTTCGATTTTAGAAACGAGAGGCAGCGCATGGACATCATGCTACGTTCTATTGTCTGGCAGCTCTCTGGACAGTCACCTTTCCCCTATAGCTTTCTTTGTCGGCTGCATACAACACTAAGAAACGGAACTATACTGCCGCAACCTAAAGATCTTCTAGGAGTCCTCAATGATTTACTTTTAGAGCTGGACCAGACATATATTATCATTGATGGGCTCGATGAATGCGATAAGACCGACTGGAAGCATCTTATTGAGTTCATTCACAGCCTATGCTATCCTGCGCAAAATGCACTGCATCTTCTGTTTACCAGTCAACCTCTTGAGAAATTCCAAAAAGAATTCAAGGATGTAACCTTCATTGAGCTTGGTTCTGTGGTTTCAACCAGCGACATCAGATCTTACATTGGCAGCGAAGTTCCCAGGCTGGGAAATTGGGCAAGTGATGACAAGTATGTAAGGCATGTCACGGAGCAGATTGTGCAGAAGAGCAATGGAATGTTGGTGCTCTCATTTTGCTGTGATCTGTCCTCAAGCTAACTTGCATACCAGGTTTCGCTTGGCCACATGTCTCCTCATTGAACTGGGTCATTGTGATTGGGAAGATGACTGGGACGAAATCCTGAAGGCCCTCCCAGCTGATCTGTTTGCAATTTACAACCGTTTCTTCACTCGAGCAACAGATACCACTCCCAAAAGAAAGGTTTTTATCCAGGCCATTTTCCGGTGGCTTGTGTTTTCTGCTAGCCAACTCTCATTAGAAGAGCTGGCAGATGCTATTGCTTTCCGGATAGATGACCCCACATTTGACTTTTCCGACCCAGCCAAATCTATTTATTACCCAAATAGACGTCAGGGCAACTCTGGCATCTTCAAGTTGTTGGAGGGTCTGGTCGTGATCAAAAACGAGGGCTGGGCTAAGCCATCAATCATGTTTGCACATTCATCTGTCAAGGATTATATGCTCTCCCCCCAATTCCAGCAGGCATTCAGCCTAGTCATTGATGTGAGGAAAGATGTTTCCCACAAGTTTATTACCCAAACTTGTGTCCGCTCTCTCCTCCTCTTTGCTGACACCAACTATTCAATGACCAAGGACAAACTCCCAGACTACCCACTCTCATGGTATGCAGCAAAATATTGGTCCCATCACCTGCGGCTTTGCAATGACTGTGACCAGAAGGCACTACTTCCATCAACAATGCATCTCCTAAAGAATTCAAATAGCCAATATGCTGCATTGTACCATTTGGATTACTCCCATCCATATTTATCCCAGGATTGGGGTAATCCTGTGCGTATGTGTTCCAAAATGGGCTATACTGAAGGGGTGAAGTCTCTGCTCATTGAGCACAGCACATCTGTTGACCTTGCCACTGAAGATGGCTGGACCGCGCTGCACTTTGCATTGCAGGAAGGCCATCTCAACATTGCCCACCTGCTTATTGAGCACAGCACATCACTTGATCTTGCCACCAAAGATGGCAAGACTGCACTGCATTTAGCATTGGAGCAGGGCCATATTGACATCGCCAAGCTGCTCATTGAGCACACAGCATCTGTGGACCTGGCCACCAAAGATGGCTGGACTGCACTGCACTTTGCATTGCAGCAGAACCATCTCAACATTGCCCAGCTGCTTATCAAGCACAGTGCATCTCTTAACCATGCCACCAAAGATGGCAAGACTGCACTGCATTTAGCAGTTCAGTGGGGCCATGTCGACATCACCAAGCTACTCATTGAGCATGGTGCATCTGTGGACCTGGCCACCAAAGATGGCTGGACTGCACTGCACTTTGCATTGCAGGAGGGCCACCTCAACATCGCCCAGCTGCTTATTGAGCACAGCACATCACTTGATCTTGCCACCAAAGATAGCAGGACTGCACTGCATTTAGCATTGGAGCAGGGCCATCTCGACATCGCCAGGCTGCTCATTGAGCACAGGGCTTCTCTTGACAGAGCCACCAAAGATGGCTGGACTGCACTGCACTTAGCATCGAAGAACGGTCGCCTTGACATAGTGCAGCTGCTTATTAAGCACAGTGCATCACTTGATCTTGTCACTGAAGATGGCAGGACCATGCTGCACTTAGCATTGCAGCAGGGCCATCTCAACATCGCCAAGCTGCTTGTTGAGTACAGCACATCTGTTGACCTTGCCACAAAAGACGGCTGGACTGCACTGCACTTTGCATTGCAGCAAGGCCATCTTAGCATCATCCAGCTGCTCATTGAGCGCAGCACATCAGTTGACCATGCCACCAAAGATGGCAGGACTGCACTGCATTTAGCAGTGCAGTGGGGCCATGTTGACATCACCAAGCTGCTCATTGAGCATGGTGCATCTGTGGACCTGGCCACCAAAGATGGCTGGACTGCACTGCACTTTGCATTGCAGCAGGGCCATCTCAACATTGCCCAGCTGCTCATTAAGCACAGTGCATCTGTTGACTATGCCACCAAACATGGCAGGACTATGCTACACTTTGCATCGGAGAATGGTCGCCTCGACAGCGTGCAGCTACTTATTGAGCACAGTGCATCTGTTGACCTTGCCACCAAAGACGGCTGGTCTGCACTGCACTTTGCATCACAGCAGGGCCATCTCAACATCGCTCAGCTGCTCATTGAGCACAGCGCATCTGTTGACCTTGCCACCAAAGATGGCTGGACTGCACTGCATCTCACATCAGCATTTGGTCACCTCAAAATCACTCAGCTTCTCATTGAGCACAGGGCATCTGTTGACCAACCCCTTAAAGATGGCTGGACTGCGCTGCTTCTTGCATCATACTGGGGTCACCTCAACATTGCACAACTCCTCATCAACCACAGAGCAACCATTGACCCAACCACCAAAGATGGCTGGGCTGCACTGCATCTAGCATCAGAGAGGGGTCACTTTGACATCATGCAGCTGCTCATTGAGCATGGTGTATTGGTCGACCAAGTCACCAAAAATGGCTGGACTGCTCTGCGTCTCGCATCAAAAAAGGGACATTTCAACATTGTCCAGCTGCTCATTGAGTGCAGCGCATCTCTTGGTCATGCCACTGAAGATGGCAAGACTGCACTGCATTTTGCATCAGAGAATGGTCACCTCAACATTGCACGTCTGCTTGTTGATCACAATGCATCTGTCTACCCAGCCACTAAAAGTGGCAGGACTGCACTGAATCTTGCATTGGAGGAGAATTATCTTGACCTTGCATGGCTGCTCTTCAAACACAGTATATCTATCGACCAAGCCACCAAAGATGGCTGGACTGCACTGCATTTAGCCTCAGAGAAGGGTCACCTCAATGTCATGCAGCTGCTCATCGAGCACAGTGCATCAGTTGACCAAGCCACTGAAGATGGCAGGACTGCACTGCACCTTGCATCAGCATGGGGTCATCTCAGCATCGTGCAGCTGCTCGTCAAGCACAAGGCATCTCTTGACAGAACCACTAAGGATGGCTGGACTGCACTGCTTCTTGCACTGGTGTGGGGTCACCTTGACATTGCTCAGCTTCTCATTGAGCACAGTACATCAGTCAACCAAACCACCAAAAATGGCTGGACTGCTCTGCATTATGCATCAGAGAAGGGTCAGCTTGACATCGTGCAGCTGCTCATTGAGCACAGTGCATTGGTCGACCAACCCACTGAAGATGGCAGGACTGCGCTGCACCTTGCATCAGCATGGGGTCACCTCAGCATTGTGCAGCTGCTGCTCAAGCACAGGACATCTCTTGACAGAGCCACTAAAGATGGCTGGACTGCGCTGCTTCTTGCACTGGTGTGGGGTCACCTTGACATTGCTCGCCTTCTCATTGTACACAGTTCATCAGTCAACCAAGCCACCAAAAATGGCTGGACTGCTCTGCATCTTGCATCAGAGAAGGGTCAGCTTGACATCGTGCAGCTGCTCATTGGGCGCGGTGTGTCGGTTTGACCAAGTCACTGAAGATGGCAGAACTGCGCTGCATTTAGCATCAGGATGTGGGCAGCTCGGCATTGCGCAACTGCTCATCGAGCACAGTGCCTCAGTTGACCAAGCAACAAAACATGGCTGGACTGCCCTGCATCTGGCATCAATGTGTGGTGACCTCAACATTGCACATCTGCTGGTTGAGCACAATGCTTCTGTCCATCCAGCCACCGAAGATGGCAGGACTGCACTGGATCTCACATTGGAGGGGCATCATCTTGACATCACATGGCTCCTCATCAAGCACAGCACATCTGTTGACCAAGCCACCAAAGATGGCTGGACTGTGCTGCATTTAGCATACCTGGGGGATCTCCTCAATGTCGCATGGCTGCTCATCAAGCACAGTGAATCTGTTGACCAAGCCACCAAAGACTGCTGGACTGCACTGCATTTAGCATCTGTGTGGAATCTCCTTGACATCGCACAACTGCTCATTGAGCACAAGACATCTGTTGACCAAGCCCCTAAAGATGGCTGGACTGCACTACATTTAGCATCAGCATGTGGTCATCTCAACATCATGCAACAGCTCATTGAGCATAGTGTATTGGTCAATCAAGTCACCAAAAATGGCTGGACTGCTCTGCATCTTGCATCAAAAAAGGGTCATTTCAACATTGTCCAGCTGCTCATTGAGTGCAGCGCATCTCTTGGTCATGCCACCGAAGATGGCAAGACTGCACTGCATTTTGCATCAGAGAATGGTCACCTCAACATTACACGTCTGCTTGTTGATCACAATGCATCTGTCTACCCAGCCACCAAAGGTGGCAGGACTGCACTGAATCTTGCATTGGAGGAGAATTATCTTGACCTTGCGTGGCTGCTCTTCAAACACAGCATATCTATCGACCAAGCTACCAAAGATGGCTGGACTGCACTGCATTTAGCCTCAGAGAAGGGTCACCTCAATGTCATGCAGCTGCTCATCGAGCACAGTGCATCAGTTGACCAAGCCACTGAAGATGGCAGGACTGCACTGCACCTTGCATCAGCATGGGGTCATCTCAGCATCGTGCAGCTGCTCATCAAGCACAAAGCATCTCTTGACAGAGCCACTAAAGATGGCTGGACTGCGCTACACTTGGCATCACAATGTGGCCATTTTGACATTGTCCAGCTGCTCATTGAGAACAGGGCATCCATCGACCAAGCCACCAAAGATGACAAGACTGCACTGCATCTTGCTTCAGAGAAGGGTCACCTCGATGTCATGCAGCTACTTGAGCACATTACCTGCACATCCCTTGAGCAGACAGCAGGTGAGCTCCCAAACACCGATGCATGTCTGCTGTCAGAATCTGACAGATCCATTGCTGTTTTAGTGCTTCATAAGCCGTTGATCTTAATGCTCATAGATAAAACACGAGATAAGATTGAGGACAGGCATGAGCCAGAGGTGGATTAGCAGCATGGCGGACACATGGTAAATACAACCTTTTCATTATAGTGTAGTGCAATATGAAACACATACACAGCACACATACTTGTAATATTCACATTTGTTGATTGGTTCGTATGCCTATGCCCTTGTACTCGAGCTCTTTTATTCCATTATTTCTACAAGTCTACACCCATTTCCCAGTCCTTATCATACCGAAGCTGCACTCAGATTCTTTTCTTAATCTTACAGTGTTCTGAGAAATGAGATAACAGGTCTTCTGTGACATCTGCAGACTACCAGATAAGATGTGGCCTTCAGCGGCGGCGGCGTCAGACTAGGTCAACAAAAACGCGAAGATTTGAAACAGCATGAGCATGACATCATGATCAATGAGGTCATGCTGCCCACCCGCACCACCCTCGACCGTCGGTGGCTGCATAATCCAACCTCTGACGCTGCCACCCTACCCTCGACTCTACAGCTCCCTACCCTGCTCAAATAAAATGCACGCCTCATGATACCGCCCCACACGTCCACCGCCGATCTCTTGTCCTTTACAAAATTGTTCCCGCCCCCCGCTTACCTGCTAATCATCAAGCACTGTCGGCCATCAGTTAATCACGCTGTATCCTGCTGTATCCTGCTGTATCGTAAGACTTTTGTATATGTAACACCCTGTCCACACACGACTATAACCAAGCTACCACGCGAAACGTGTCAGAGGCCGTATTTCATTTCTGCGACGGTGTTTGCACTTGCCCCAGGATTGCCCTCAAGCAACTCGAGACACGTAAACAAATGCTCGTGTGCACGTAAAAAAAAATTATGAATTGCTCGCATCAATCAATCAATCAATCGACCAAGCAACGGCATCGGATGGGTGGCCCATGGGCCGGTGCTGGCAAAAATTGCAGTTAATTCGAACAATTATCCAGAGTCAGTTTACGCGTCGCAAGGTTGAGGGTTCACCCACCAGATGCGTGAAAGCGTGTCGAAAGTGTGCCAGTTTATGCATCATTTGGCTAGTGTTAGTGTCCTTGAGGGTGCAGGGTACTGTACCTGGTGGGAATTGATCATGACTTGACCCCCGGATCCCGGTTTTGCTGAGTGAATAATGGCACACCACCAAGTCGGCAATCGATGCGCTGGCAAGCTCGGCAAACTTTCAAGACCACAATGATGAATCCGGGGTCTGGGGCCCCATGGGCCACGCCAGGCCACGCCTTGCAGCAGCGCATCTCAAGTCTGGAATCTGGAGAGGCAGAGGAAAGCTGGAATCAACACATGTTGCAGCACGTCGGCCATCCAACCTGCCAGTGGCGGGATCGAACAACGAAAACTGAAGAAAAAGAAAAAGAAAAAGAAGCGGCTTGCGTGCAACTCTCCAAGTCATTGATTCACATTCTTTACTCAGCTTCCATTTTGTTCCACACACCGCATGGAGATTGATGCATGGAAATTCCAAATGTCAAAGTCAAACGTACAATGTCGGGGCACATGACCGTCTGTCTGTAGTCTGTAGTCTGTAGTTGTACAGTACTAGTGTAACTGTCAGGGGAACCCCTGCTCCGGACCCCCCGGCTTCTGCCCTTCCGGCTCTTCCGGCTCTTCCGGCCCTTCCGGTTCTTCCGGCCTCTCCGGATATCTCTCCGGCTAATCCTCCAGACAACTCCCCGTCCGCCCGCTCTCGCTGGCACGTGCTATGCGACCAGGCCCGTGATCACTGTAGATACCTCCGGACACGTGCTACTGGGTAGTTACCATTTAGTATATAAGGTTTCGCCTAGCGTGGGAATCCTCGTCCTTTCTTCTCTTCGGATTCCCCCGCTAGGTGCGTAGTATTCCCGCTCCTGTATTATAGTACCCATATTTATACTTCGGATTCCCCCGCTAGTTTCTGTGCCCCGCGCCGAGCTTAAGGTTGCCCTTACAGTAACATTGAACAAGCTCGAATTGAATTGGACTACATACAGCCCCGATCTCATGTCCTGTACTGTCAGATTCTGAAAAAAACTGTTGGGACCCTTTCACGCGATTTATACCTAAGTACATTCACCAATAAAGCAAAAAAAGGAAAAAGATCAACCAGCACTCAAGACCCGCGCCCGGATCGAACAGGTGAAGCCCACTTGACATTCTCATCAATATCAAATGACTTATGCAGTGTGGGTGCAGACCGTCAATATCTGCCACGGGTCTTGATATACTCTAGCAAGAATTGAACCTGGATGAATGGGATGAGATGGAATTTGGGGAGATTTGAACCCTGAATTATATATCAAATTGGAATCTGAACAAATCTGTTCAACTTATAAGCTTGAAGCTATGTATCACTATGTTCCCCCCCCCCCCCTAGAAACAGGCTGAGGCCAGATGACCTACCCACAGCTGCCCAGAGGGGTCTGTCCAGATGACTAGAAGTGGTCTGTGCAGGTCAGTCTAGGTATGTGCAGGTCAGTGCAGCTGTTTGTATCTCAAGGGAGGTCAGTTCAGCTCAGGTTAGGTCAGTCAAGATGTTGCTGGCCACCTAACCAGAGGTAAACATACCTGATTTCAAGTGGAGAATGACTTGTAGTCTTGCTGCTTTGTTGCCGCAGCCAGTTTCGGTTCAGAGAGGCGGCCGCAGCAAGACTGGTATATGGGTGTCAGAGAGCAAGAGATGAGCCGAGTGGCAACTCTCCCAGGAGTGGTGTCCCTTGAGTGTGAGGATGAACAGAATGCCCCTTACCTGGCATTGGATACAGTACAGAGTCAGTGCAGCCCGGGACAAGGTCAAGGTAGGCACCGAAACGGAGACAGACACACCTATATGCACCTACACTGATCTGCACTGATCTGCATGATGTCAGTGTAGCCGGCCAGCTGTCGGCTACCCGGCCCTATGCGAAAGCGTGTGTAGTCAGCTGCACAGAGTCAGTGTGATCGGGTAGTCAGACCTAGACTCACATTGCCGAACCTTGACTAAGTGAGTCTAGCTGACCCTGTAACGTAGTGTATGTAAGAAGAAAAACAACCCCTGATTCGTTTCATAGATCCGCTGACCACAAATGCCAAAAAAAAAAAAAAAAAAAAACTGTTAAATTCTTGTGAAAGACCCACGCCCGAATCGAACGGGTGCCCGCCTACGTGGTTCAAAGATCCTTTATAGAGTGCAGGTGCAGACCATCTGCCACGGGTCTTGATGTAGCAAGAATTGAACCTGGATGAATGGGATGGGATGGAATTCAGGGAGATTCGAGCCCTGGAATCTGGAAAAATTTGTTCAGCTAAGCTTGAAGCTACAGTATGTACTCTAAGAAGAAAAATAAAAACTCCTGATTCGTTTCATAGATCCGCTGACCATAGCCAAAAATGCCAAAAACCAAAATCGTCAAGACGCTTGTCAATGTGTAAGACCTGCGCCGGAATCGAAAGGGTACCGCCTACTTAAGTCGTACTTCGTATTCAAGTGATTTTTGACCTGTAATTAAAAGTGTATGTAGGGCAGACGACCATCTGCCACGGGTCTTGTTCTAGCTAGAATTAGAATTGAACCTGGATACTTTGGAGTAGGTGGGTGGGATGAATGAATATCAGAAGAATTTGGGAAAAAAACGAGAGGACATCAAGTCCGAGGCTCAGGACCCGTGCCTGAATCGAACGGGTGCCCACTTGGCATTCGCTTGCAATATGTGCGGGTGCAAACCACCGCCACGGGTCTTGCTATACCTAGACTTGAACCTCATAGGTCGGATGGATTTTGCAACAAGGAGTGGGAATTGGGACGTGTTTAATCGACGCGTCGTGGAAGACACTTCAAGACAGGCTGATCGGAAATGAAGAGAAGAACAAGAAGCGGCTCGCGTGCGATTCTATTCCTGCCAAGTTGTTGATTCGAATTTCGAATCACATCTTTTGTCGAAGGGAGCTTCCATTTCTGTTCTCACGCAACCGAAGCCAGCTTCCGAGTTAGAGGTAGATTCATCAGAGTCCGTCTGCTGCCTACTGTACACGGCAAGCAGTATTCCTCACTTGAATTGTATATTTCCCCGGCTGTACCGTCGACCCTCGAATCAAATTGGAATCTGAACAAAACTCTGGATCCACAGAATTCAGCTAAGTATATAAGAAGAAAAAACAGGAGCAAAATCGTCATTGAATATGACCCACACCCGAATCGAACGGGTGCCGACTTCACCTTTCTTGGTCTTATTAATGGAGTGGGGGGTGCAGACCATCTGCCACAGGTCTTGTTATACCGAGACTTGAACTTGGTTGAGTGGGATGAATTTTGGAATCAGGGAAAAAATGTATACAGGCGAGGCACCCCAAGACCCGAGCCCAAATCGAACGGGTACCCACTTCACATTTGTCCAGCCTACTTGATGGGGAGTGTGGGTGCAGACCACCTGCCAAGGGTCTTGTTTTATTTAGGAGTGAACCTGAACCTTAGTTCCACACACCGCACGGAGATCGACACATGGCAATTGCAAATGTCAACGTCGGGGCACACAACCGTCTAGCACTGGCTGCCATATTGACTGTAGTCTGTACTGTACAGTTGCCTGGCTGTAACATTGAACCGAGGAGGAGGAGGAGCGAGGCACCAGAGCGTAATTTCCTCTGATTTCAAACATACCACAGTGTGGGTACTGCAGCCTGCAAGGTTACTTTTATAAAGCACAAGCGCTCGCCGGCGCTTCGCGCCGGCTCCCACTTATAAATACTTAAGCGATGCCTGTCAGCGAGTATATACCACTTTAGTAGGAGTGGGACTCATCCAGTCCCACTCATCACTGTTCAGTCCCACTAATTTGTGTGTGCCGTGTGGGAGTCATTTTAACAAAGTGCAACTGGCCGTTTGATCGTAACACGGCATTGTACCCACCAATTGATGATGCCGAACTGTCAGCTAGGTCACTCGGCAGTAATCAAAACACATCCTTGACACGGTCACGTGCAATACTTGAGAGGTAGAGTCACCGTGAAACAGCACTAATATTAAATTATTGTCTTGACATATACATATTATCTATTACTCCCCCAGAGCTCGGCATGATCTGGTTCGTGGCCGAGAACCCTCAATGATCAGGGCTTCATTGACTTCGGGTGCCCTCGGGCCTTGGCCGCTTCTTCTTCGGGGCCCGGATTTGTGGAGTTTTGGGTGCGGTACTCATTGAAAGAGCCATGAACCGTGTTCATATAGGCCTGGAATGCGACGAGGTTGATCCAAGCCCATATATGGATACTTGGCTTACCCGTCATCCATATATCGGTTCTGTCACAGAGACTAATCCAAGCCTCGGTGTTGTCAAGATCAAAGAACAAATGACCGAGAAAATGGTCGCCAAGCATCTTCACTGTAGTATGAGCATCGGAGAACCCGAACGAAGAGTTCAACACACATAATTCCGATACGCCCGAATTTGATTCAGAGTGGCTTTGTCGGGGTCCCACAAGCTCGAAGACTTGTCGGAGTCGTTGTGCTGAAGATAGAACTCGTATCCGTGAGATGTGATCCAAGCACTTGCATTTTCCACCGAGAAAAAGGGATTATGACTAGGATCCCCGAGAGCGGATGGAAAGGCCTGACAGATTGATTAACTGCAGTGTATCCCGTCGAGAAATAAATACTGACAAAGTGTCTATATGCCTCGATTTCTCCGCTAGGAATGGTCTCAGCCGCCTCAAACATGATGAAAAATGATGGCTGGGGAACAAGGTAAGAAAGAGAAATAACGAAGATAAAATTATACCTGGATGGAAATTGAGTTCAACAATTGATTCTGCGATGGGAAGTGAGTCGATGAAGAGAATCAACAAACGGAAGGGTCACACCAATGAGATGGCAGATAATGGGCTGGTTGAAATTATGGGAAGGACAGGGAACAGAGCGCAGAGAACAGAAGACGAGACAGTTGTGAGCACCAGCGGCTGTAAACACAGGTATTCATTCATACTGCACCCTGGACAGGACGGTCTGCTTTCCGAGAAGGAAATGACACGTATTGAACATGCAGTACCCAGCACATTTTCATAATATCAAAGATAGTGTGACCCATATAGATTGCAAGAACATGAGAAATGGTGCTGTTATAACACTGCAGGGCAAGGATATGATAATCAACACGCAACTAGGACACGCTGAACTGCGGATGTCATTTATGCTGGAGATTAATTAATTAGTAACGCAGCATGGTGGCCTCGCAGGGATATTTGAAGGGGCGCACAGCAGTGCAATGCCACAATTGGCAGATTGGACATAGCACATGCGGCCAACATGCGGCACACTCCGGGCATGAGCTCCGAACAGATAAGTATTGATTTCCCATCAGTCCCACTGCCGATCCATTTGCTATCAGTCCCACTCGGAATGCGATCAGTCCCACTCGGAATAAACATTGAGTCCCACTAATTCGCACCAGTCCCACTAATTTAAGCACTGGAGTGGGACTGGACGAGTCCCACTCCCACTAAAGTGGTTATCACTCCCTGTCAGCGGACCGCAGACGTGTGAGAGCGGTCTACAAATGGAGATACAGTACGGCTCCAGACAGACAGAGCGGCTTGATTTTATAAGAGAAGTGAGAGTGAAGTGAAGTGATTCTTCGAGTTTTAATGCTCATGTCGATGATAATGGCCTATGAGCTTGGCTTCTGGGAAACATCCGCTTGAATCCAATCTCACGGCTCACTATTGTGTCATGAAAATTATGGTGGCGGCGAGAAAATGGCCTGTATGGCCGTCTGGGACGACTGGAGCACCGCCACTTCCATACCAGCTATACTCGGCCAGACGACCAGACGAGCCAGACCCAAAACATTTTCCTCAATGATGGGATGGCTGCGCATCACGCGAAAGAGGGGGTAGGATCTTGGTAGGATCAGGTCCGGCACTGATGAGATGGAAAAGTGCGGCGTCGATGGTAATATACTGGTCGAGCTCGAAAGCCACGGTGCGCAACGAGGGTGAGTCGATGAGGGCAAGCAGGGTGCAAAAGCCGTCGTAAGTAGTCGCAAGAACGGATGTAGAATGTTTCCAGTGCTGGAAAGCTGGACTCACCCGCGCGCGGCCGTCGATTTCTCACAGATTGTTCATCAGCAATACCTGGGTCGGCTACGTACCTCTACGTAGTCCTACGTATTTCTGTAGGGCCCGTATTTGCCGTATAAAGGTCCCCCCTTGCGTAGACGTACGTATTTGATGGCCAATGTACGTATTTACACGTATTTCGGCCCCGGTCTATGTATTCACACGTATTTCGGCCTGGTCTACGTATAGCCCTGTATTTCACCGTATTTGAGCCCGTATTTGCTGTATTTGCCTGTATTTCATGTAGACCTCACAATCGCTTGCAAAATGCTTCCAGTATCCCAAAATAACCACAAAATCGACACGGCACCGTAGAATTTGAAAACCATGATATTGAAGCTACTACTGCAACAGGGGCTCGACTACCTAACAAAACAGGAAGCCGACCTGAAAGAATGTGCACACCTGGTTTGAAATCATGAAACAAGCCAAGTCTACACGCAACACGACACCGTCAGCCTAGGAACAGAGACGAAGGGCACTACACATACCTGGATGACTATGTCAAAGTCATGAGGTGCCGGTATTCAAAAGGTTTCTGCACCAATAATCAGTCAAAGTTCGTAATGAGAAGCCACAGAACACACCACCTAGAAGGCATGGAATAACAGTGCCTGGTGGAAAAATACTTCATTGATGAAACTCATGAAAAAATTGTAAAACATACTGCACATGAAAGCACCGGCTGAGAAACCCTAGATCAAACACAAGTCTGAGGTGGTTCGAGATTCGGTCCAGAGTGGAAATACTAACCTGACATCGAGAGCCACTCTCGTACTCGAACTTCTCCCGCAAATAAGAGCTTATCTCCGTCTAGCATCAGCTGCAGCGCATCCGGCTTCGCAGGCAGCGGCATGAGCACCTTGCTGAGGAATACCCCGCTCAGTCAAGCATGTGCGCAAAGAGTGAAGCGCAGGTGGAGGGGAAGAAGGCGGGGGAGGATGCGAATCTGCGTAGGGGTTAGTATGGGGTGCTAGCGAGAAGAGGCCATCGGTTGGCCGCAGGGTGCGGGTCGAGGCTATGCGAGGCAACCAGCCCTTTTAAGCGCAAACAGACCGCACAAAAACCACAGATCGCCAACAGAGCTCGAAGAAACATGGAAGCAACTTACCCCCGCATAACCTTCCCCCCACCGCTCCCGAAGATCCGCGCATCCGAGTTGGTCGTCACATTCGTGCCGACAACTCAAGGGTTGGGTGTTGTGTTGGAAATATATTGGGATGCGCTGAGGTGGGCAAGTTAGTTAACGGTGTGATGGAAAGGCAGAAGAGGAGGGTGCAGATGGATGGGAGGATGCGTGTGCGTGTACCCTCTCTGCGGGTAAGTGGCGCGCGCGTTACATGATTGTCGCTCCGCTTGAGAAGAGAACGAGGAATAAACCACTCACACAGAATTATCAAAGCCCACCGGCGTCCCATCGAAGTGCGCCACCGACTGCATGTTGGAGGTATCATTCAGGTCGGGCACGACGTTGGGGAAGGGCGGGTGCGCGACGCCGCCGAATGTGTGTCTGGAAAAACGTAAAATAAAGGAGTCAGTGAATTACGAGAAAAGGCGGAAATATATGAGAAAACGAGGTGGTGTGGAGAGGGAAAGGCAGAAGAAGACATGAGGTGTAAAATGCAAAGAAGCCCTCCAGCCTCGCGTCAACACGGAAATGAAATGGAACCACAACGGAAATGAATGAACCCTCCGAACCACACCTCTCCACCAACACCTCGAAACAAAAAACAAGCGGAACACGCACCCACACACCAGCAACCCAATCATCTCTGTCTTGCTGAACCCCTGCCGCTTGAACGTGGCTGTGTGCGTGGCCAGGTCCTCCTGCGGCTGCGGGACACCCAGCGCGTTGGGGGCCGCGATGTCGATGCGCCCGCTGCGGAAGGGGATAGAGGGGCTGCTGCTGGAGAAGTGGGTGTCAGTATCAGTGTGAATGAGTCAATTCATGGAGGATGGAAGGAGGTGTGTCGAATAAGATGAAAGGAGGTGGGGAAGGGAGGGGGGAGACAAACCAATTTTTGATAGCGGCGATGGCGGCCAGTGCGAGGACGTCGGCAACTGTGGTCCCAGTCAGCATTGAGAGAAGGGGAAGCTTCGAGGGGAAGGACGTACGGGAGACGTATCGGTTGGCTACGGGGCCAACGATGCAGAGCGTGTTGTTGAACCCATCTGCGACATTCTGTGTTATTGTTATGAGCGTAAGTCAGTCAGTTCGTTGTTGGGGAGTAGGGCAACGCAACGAACCTCCGCCCGAGCTTGTTCCTCCGGAAACCGGATGGACACATCCAACCTCCCCAAGTGCTAACTTGATGTTAAGGTCAAATAGCGGCGGGAGCGATTCAATTACAGCCTTGATACTGAGAAGAAGCGGAGAGGGGATGACACAACCACCGGCGGACAGGTGGCTCGCTACTGTGTGCACCATCTAGTTTTGTTAATCCCGGCTTGGGAACAAGGATGACGGTGTCGGCGACATGCTTGAGGGTGGGCCTGAGGCTGGAGGTGATGGGACCGAGGGTGGGGGGCGTGGATGAGCGGTGATGTAGAAGGACGAAAGAGAGGTGGGCCAAATATTTGGCCATGGTTCGTCTTTATGCACGTGTGAGGCATGCCCATATGCTGACCAAACATCTGCTTTTCGTGTACCGCCACTGAGCGACTTGTATGCTGCTGGCTGGCTGTCACCACCGTCACTTTTCCGAAATGGACGATGCGAAAGTGTCACTTCGAAGAGCGTCGCTTCGATGGCAGCGGTGTGTCCTCCTTCTCTGCCGTTGATTTATTTATTTATCCCATCTAATCTAATGCGTGTATTTACTTACAGCGAAATCACGAAGCTCATCGGCAACGCGACGGCGGGCGTGTCCTTCGGGCTGGTCCCGAAGGAGCACTGGTTCCAGCCCGAGTGGATCGACGAGGACAAGGCCTGCGCGGGCAGGAACAAGATGGTCGCGCAGGATATCATCTATGCGGGGAGCGTGCCGTGCGTGTATTTTCTTTTGCTTCTCTGTTTCTGTTTCTGTTTCCTTCACGATTCAGGGTTTCTTCCCCGTTATTCGATCATTCGTGTTTCTTCACTATTCTTTCCCTTCCCGCATTATCACCATTTTATTCGCGGACAACCCCGTCTTATCTCATTATCCGTATTCGTATTCGTTCTCGTCCGTATCTGTATTCGTATTCTGACTCTATTCGTCCGCCCGCAGGTACCGCAACATGTGCCGCTTCAATTCTGGCATGAGTCGCCCTTCCCTCCTTCCCTCCTTCCCTTCTTGCTCTTCCTTCGCTTCACTCCCTCCACTTCCTTCACCTCCCCACCTCCCTTTGCGCGCTTTCCTCGCGCTCTCTCGTGTCCTTGCTTCCCTCCTCCCTTCCCTTCCTTCCTCCCACTGCCTCTGCATCTTCTCACCTTCCCGGGCCGATTGATACCCCTACCACAAACACATACTAACCCGCCGCGCCCACGCAGTTCTCCTTCCAGCACCCCCTGCTGCAGCTGTACCGGTATTATTGGCGCGTCGAGTATGTGTTTTTCTCCTTTAGACACGGGAGAAACGTGTGTGGAAAGGAACCGCGCGCGGAATGAGGAATGAGGAAGCGCGCTTCTTCCCCGTCGGACGTGTTTCGCCGTACACCGCTCCTTCCGCTTGTATACGGCTCGTGATATGCGTGCGGAAAACACCCTTCCCTTCCATTCCATTCGCCGTATGGGGTGAACGAGAACGAGTTGAGCTAACGCACCCCCGCAGACCCGACGTGGAGTACTTCTGCAACATGCTGTATGACCCGTTCCATTTTATGCAGCAGGAGGATAAGATATATGGTGTGTGTCCTTCTTTGGTTTTTTTAAAAAAGAAATGGGGTGGGTGTGCCCCGTGACGGAGGGTGAGAGGTGCCGGCTCGAGGAGGGCGGCGGTCTGCGTTGGGAGGGCCCAATCGCAAGAGCTGGCGTGACGACGAGGATGGAGCTGGCGCCTCAAGGAGGATGGGGGCGACCGACGAGGAGGCCGAGGGGGAGGAGGCGCCGCTACGAGAGCGTCACCCGACGGCGAAGAGCGCCGCACTTTTGAGTGAGCTGTTGCCTCGACGGGGACGGCGCCCGTTCGAGCTGTGGCCTCGAGGAGGA
This sequence comes from Mycena olivaceomarginata, assembly GCA_029378375.1. Classification (NCBI taxonomy): domain Eukaryota; kingdom Fungi; phylum Basidiomycota; class Agaricomycetes; order Agaricales; family Mycenaceae; genus Mycena; species Mycena olivaceomarginata. The sequence continues at coordinate 114,062 of JARKIC010000620.1, read as the reverse complement.
CGGCACGTCCTGCGCCCGACTTTCCCCTCGTATGAGGACGGCGCCTTCTCCATCGCCCGCGCGGCTCATGCATACGAGCTGCGGCCCGCGTTCCTCTGCGCTCGACGTACCCGCCTCCATACGCATGCTGCTTACTTGACATTTACAATAATATCGACACCAATGCCGACGCTGACGCCACCCAGGCTTCACAATCTCCTTCTACGAATGGGAGTCGACGATCCCGATGCTGTGGGCGAACGTGAAGGAGTTCATCGCGCTGCACCCAGAGTACGTCGTGGAGGACAACGCGATGGCATACCTGTCGGACGACGGGGGGAGACGTATAATCTGTGTCATTGTGAGTGGCCTACTTGCTCTTTTCGAAATTTGTATGGCGCTGCACCTACCCCTCCCGCTCCCGCTCCCCTCCTACCGAACGAACGCAGCCAATACTTCTTCTCCCTCCCTCCCCTCAGCGAAACAAAAACTAACGCACACCCCAGTCTGGTCCAACTTCGAAATCGTCGACATGTCCTTCTGGTGCTCGCCCGCCTACACCGCGTTCTTCGCATTCCTCGAGTCCAAGGGCGGTTTCTACTACGAGCGCTGAAACAACGCGCCCGTGCACTCGATCGCTGCCGCCCTGTTTGCCTCGAAGAAGCAGCTGCACTTTTTCGAGGACGTGGGGTATCGGCACCAGCCGTTCCAGCATTGTCTGCAGGATGCGGGGCAGTAGGAGAAGGGGAAGTGTGGGTGTGATTGGCTGGATACGTTGGGTGAGTGGGCTTTTTCCTCCCTGCTCCTGGGCGCCGACGCCGACGACGCGTTGGGTGCGGGGGAGGTGTTATTTTCTGGTGTGCTGATGACAATGTGCACACAGATTATCGGCAGCAGTCGTGCATTCCGAGGTACCAGCCGCCTGTTCCAGTGAAGCACGCGGTGCTTTGAGGTCTGCTACACTCGCTTCGAGTTCGCAAAACGATTCGGAACGAATCGGACCTCGGGGTAATTTATTCATATACTACACACACACACACTGGCCACGCCGTACGACGCATGCATATACAGACGGAAGACGGAAATGTACGCACCGGGAGCTGCTTTTCTTGCGCCTCGACGACAACAACACAGCAATGCCCCCAACCTGCACTCACCACGACGCTCTCCCCATTGACGTCGACAACGGTGGTGGAAGCAAGGAGGGTGCGGGTTGAGGTTGAGGTCCCGACGAGACGGGCGCGAATGGACTCGGTGCGACGAGTGGGGGGATGCTGCAGGGCAAAGAGAGGGAGAGGGACAGGGTGGGAATGGGAGTGGGATTACTGGGAATCGGGGCGAGCGGACAGCGACGATGGGAGAGACGGCAGGGGTCATGGTCGCAGCGGAAAATGGGGGAGACTGTACCGGGACAGGAGCGGGGGCTCCAACGAGGAAGAGGGGACGTGATGGGCTTCCACATCTACATCGTCCATCGGGACGTCTGGCTGCTCTTCAAGCCTGATCTTGCTCGTCGAGGCAGATGGAGCAGGCTGAGGAGATAGCACTCTCAAGACCAAACCCCCGTGAAGCGTAACCACTCACCCTCTCCTGGAGCGCTGTTCACAAAAGATTCCGTGACAACCTTAACCGCGCGATCACCGACGCAGTATTGACCAACCTCGCCCTTCCCGCCTCCAACAACCTCCTCTCCATCTCCAGCGTCCTCCTCACCACCTCCAAACTCCGCCTGCAGCCCTCTATTGACACGCTGTGCTGTCCTTAGCTGCTGCTCCGCCCCCCGCGCATGCCTCCCTTTCCATGCACACCATAAGCTCCTGGTCTGTGCTTTCTACCTGCACCCGTGCGAGTGCCTTTGTCGCATGTCAATTCGCAGACCCGATGTCAAATTCCACTGCACGCTCCCGTTCGACCCCTTCCAGTACATGGCCACGCAGGGCAAGGTCTACGTGTTCACGATTGCGCTGTACGAATGGTCCGCGACTATCCCGACGCTGTGGGATACTGTTAAAGGTGGGCCCATCCGTTTTGGCTGTTGGGGAGATGCGGGATTCGTGGGGGTTTTGGGGGTGGGGCGGAAGGAGGCGCAGGCGAGCTCGCCCTGCTCGGGAAGGAGCTTTGTTCGGAGGGAGAGAAAGCGGATGGGAGGTAGAATGTGGGGAGGCCAGGCTGAGGTGTCGTGGTGCTGGCGCAGCAGGGAGAGTCGTGTTCTTGAGGGAACCTTATTTTTTTTTGGCAGGTGGGGGTGTGGAGTGCGCTTTTGCGAGAGGCAACTTTTTGCGAGGCATTGTTTTCGGGAGAGTCGCTTGTTGGGGTGATGAGGAGGGCCCTTTGTCGTTTTCTCTCCTCCTCGCTTTCGCCACGCTTCCTTTTCCCCTCATTGTTCGAGACCACCGAGCTAATATGCGACGCACACAGACTTCATGAAACAAAGCCCTGACGCGGTTGCGCTGGACAACACTATGGGCTTCCTGAGTGAGAACGGGGGGCAGGACTTTAATATGTGTCATTGTGAGTCGAGTCAGGGTTTTTTCTCTCTCTTTGTCAATCTGGTCCTTCTTGGAGATACTGTTTCTCCATCATTGAGGGCATTGAGGGGAGGGGTATGGAGGGCTCGACGAGTATAGAGAGGAACCGTTCGCCGTTCCTACATCCTGCATCGCAGGCCCGCTCTCCTCGTCGGCCTGGACGTTCTCCGCCTCATCCTCCCCTCCCTCCTGTTACCCCTTTGCATCCATTTCCCCTCTCCCACTTTTCTTCCCCTTCCCTGTCATTGCCGCTCCCCTCCACCCACCCTTCCCCGCTATGCCTCCCCGTTCTTCCCTCCTCCCTTCCTCTGCCTCCCACTCTTTGCCAACTCATCCACCCCGTGTTCTCGCTTCTCCTCCATCCCTCTCACCCATTCATCCCCCTTTCTCCCTTCCTCATCCTCTCCCAGCCATCGCTCCCCCCACTCTCCCTTCCTCTTATAGCTCCCCGCTGCCCCCCCGCTCGCTCGCCAACTTACTGACCCCCCACCCCCCAGTCTGGTCCAACTTCGAGATCACCGACCTCAACTTCTGGCGTGGGCTGGTGTACACCAAGCTTTTCGAGTTTCTGGACAAGACGGGCGGGTTTTATTATGAGGTGCATTTTTTGCGGGTTTGCAGAACGAAAACAGAAACTCACCTCCTCTCCCCAAATCACGCGCCCAAATCACGCGCCAAAATCACGCGCCCACCCTCCTCCACCTCTGTGTCCATGTCCGCCTCATCATCTTGCTCCATGTCCTCCTGCTCCCCATCTCCTTCCCTCCGCTCCTCACCACCACTCCCACTCCCACCTGCACCTGAGCTCGTACTACCACTCCCACTCGCACTTGCAGCATCAGTACTGGCGGCGGCATCCAAGGATGATGATGACCGCTCCCTCTCCCTCCGCCACCCCGACCCGACCACAATCGGCAGCAGTGCATCCGACCGCCACCGCCGTGACGTGCATCGCGAGGCAGTTCACCGTGCATGGGTTCATCAATCCCGCTGCTCCACCCACACCGGCCTCTCCCGCATTTGTGCCCGCTGTGGAGGCCAACGTGCTTGGGCTTGCGCCTACGAGATCCAATCAGCATTCTCCCGTGACCGAGCAGAGGAAGTATTGAAAACATACCCAACGCATGCACACACCCCAGACACACCGTCAGGCTCCACAGGTGTGGGAAGGGGCGAGGTTGACTAAACATGCGGCCCATCTTCTCTGGTCTCTTCCTCGTGGTGGACATGCTATGATTAATGACAACTATATTTGTATACTCATGCTAGACTCAATGCATTTCCTCTTGTATATGACCCCAAACCTGAGTGATTTTGACCAAGTAAGAACCGGGTGATCACATTTGGTCATTCTTTTTCGCGTAAGCAGTGCTTCAAAATACGGAGAACTACCAAGGGAGCCTGAAATACAGGCAACTACGTAGGATGGCCTGGAATACAGGCAGCTACACAGGATGGCCTGGAATACAGGCAACTACATAGGATGGCCTGTAATACAGGCTACTACGTAGGATGGCCTGGAATACAGGCTACTACATAGGATGGCCTGTAATACAGACAAATACGTAGGATGGCCTGAAATACAGGCAAATACGTAGATCTACGTAGACAGCCTGGGAAATACGGCAAATACGGCAAATACGGCAAAAATCAGGGATTGCTGATGCTTTCACACCCAAAATGCAGTTCTTATCCTCCTTGAAGAGATGCAGCGGGATAACTGCAGCAGTCGCGCGAGATGCGTAAGTATAGCGCGGCCGACGGGGATATTGAAGGTATCCACTGTCACTGTTTCGGTTAAGAAAGTCGTCCCTGCTCGTTCGTCTACAATATCATACTGTCTCCACTTTCTCGCTGAGTGGGCGGATGTATAAAATCTCATCGGCTGACTCCACGTGGCGGGCGGCAGGGAATTGCGACACAGCTCGCGTGCGGGGCGTTGGCGCGATGAAGCTGTCCACACTTTCAACACTATATCCAAGTCCGACTCGCACCGCAATGATGGTCGGTGCGATTCCCTGAGTATTCAGGGCTCAGGGAGACTCAATGTTCTGAATGCACTCACTACTAACTGTCCCAATACGGTCCCGGCCATGGTCTGTTGGTGCGTAGGAGTTAGTAGCGGATCTCAGCACTCTGGGCAATTAACTTACCACCGAGGTCTGTTAGTGCATAGTTGTCAGCTTCAAATTCTACACTGAGAACGAGAATATTACACGTGTTAAGTCGGTGGTTTGAAGGTTTCTGTACGCCAAGGTAACGACAACAAGTCCACCGATAAAGTACAAAGCACCAGACTCCAAACTGATCAATTTCGGTCATTGCGGGAACCAGAAACGAGGCTGATGCGCACATCATCGCACATACGGTGCGGTACTTGGTTGCTACCTTTTCTCCCATCACTCGCCGAGCTGCCCGCGCGAGTGACCAGATGCGACCAACTGGGAAAACTGTTTAATTTGTTGTCTAAAGTTGCAAGGGAGAAAAAAAAAACGAAACCAGTTAATGCCATCAACACGAGATTGGTGAGAAGGGAGATCAGAATTGATATAATGAAGAAACCCCCAGCAATCAGGAGGTTGTCGGGGAGAGAAGAGTCGATTACAGTGAAATACCCGAAACCTTGAGAGTGAATCAATGAGGTGAACTGATGATAAAGCATACGGACGCGCCCGCGACAGCCAGTGTCAGGAATATCGGCAAGATGACAACCTTGAAGCGGAAATTCCAAATTGCATAGCAGCGAAATATCTGGAGAACGATCAGGCATCGCTAGGCACTGCGGCGACTTGTATAGACGAACAAAAATTCCATCTGCAATCACGCTTGGGTGCACTCGTTTAGTCAACCTAGCCTCGCTTAAATCCAGACACGCACTTAGTTGTGATGTAAACCGCTTCCGCCGCCAAAGTGACGTTCGTGAAAGATCTTTCACTGCCAAACACAGCACCCATCTCAAGCCTAGTGCCCAATATGGTGGCTGCAAGCACGAGCGCACAATGGATAGTGCAGAGAATAAATAGTGCAATTGTTGCAATATTGAGGAATCTATGTTTCGCCAGGCGGCGAGTGCGAAGGAGATGCAGGTAAAACGCGAACATCACGAAATATGCACCTGTAAAGAATGCTATCAGTAACACATTGAGTGGACAGAAGGGGGACGGCATGGCCACCATAGAGACATGTCTCCAGCTTTTCACATGGATATTTTCAGTGCAAATGAACAATATCGGGGGCAATCCGCTTACTTACTGCGGCCAGAGACCAGGCGACCTCAAGGTCATAGATCAAGTATGACTCGGGGCTACTAGGCATGAATGTGCGGGGGGTAGAGACTTGGTCGTTACCGGAATGTAGTCCTGTGAACGGCTATATATTGGACAATGGATTGCAATTTTGGAGATGTGGAGCTAGAAAACATGATGGAAAGAGATAGTGACAGTTTGTAACCAAGTAGATGGATTTGCTTCCCGGGGGAGGCGGTTCTGATGGTCGTTCGTAAACAGCAGTGGAACCACCTGTGGCGTGGCAGAAGAGTCAGTGCAGCAAGAGATGCCGTCGCACTGCTTTGGAGCAGAGATTCGCACCCGGAAATGAAGGAAAGATCAGATAAAAATGGATCCGTACGTTGACTGAAGCAAAATTAGCAAAATGAAGTCAGCCTTGCGCCGCTTCATTTGAACGAGGTCGTGTTGTGCCTTGCACAGAAGCGAAATCTCCTGCGGCGTAGGAGCCAGACGAGTCGTTGTAGACCACAAATACCGCGGCTTCGCTCCGGCGTAGAACTTTGCCTCTGGAAATCAACGGACAGCTACCCAAAAATACACAGATCCAGGTGATTGATTGAAGCAAATTAAAGTCAGACTTCTGCTGCTTGATTTTTGAAGTCGCGTCTCCATAGATTGGAGTGTTAGATGACTTGTGGTCGTCAAGAGAGCTAAATTGAAACCAAAGATTAACAGATTTCGAGACATACAGGAAACTCTTGCAGGCGTATACGGCGTTTTGATATATCATCTGCCCGCTAATTAGCGGAGGAGCATGATACATCCAGACCGCTAACTTAGCGTACTCCGGATATATCAACACAGCCTCTGATTTTCTTTTTAAAAAAGATCCCTTATTCTAACACTAACACAAACCCTAACTGCTAACCAGCTAACCTGAACCCTAACAGCTAACCGCTAACCTACCCGAACCTAACCAACCCGAACCTAACCAGCCTCGCAAGCTCGGCGGGAGGCTTGATGCAAATCATTTTCTTGACACCTTCCTTTTTTGCATAGTAACCACCTAGCAACGGGTTTAATGCTGGCTTAGCGGTTTTGATATATCACGGCTCTCCGATAATTAGAGGCCGTGATATATCAAAACGTCATACTAAGGTGACTCTTTGACCTTCGGCCACTGCATAGGAACACAAACAGAAGGCTTTTTGCTGAGCAGAATAAGAAAAAATAACTCTCGGCCAACTTTGATTTGGCCAAACAGACTCTGTGGAAAGGAAGATATCGCAGAGTGGGGAGCATTCAGAGACAAGCGAAATGTAGAGGTGTACAGGCGCCGTCTCATTATCGGTAGAAGCATCGCAGTGCTACAGTTCAACAACCCCGGGCCGTGATGCTGCGGCGCAGTGGGTAAATTGAATGCATTTTGGGATTAATTAACCGTTCTTTAAGCAAATGGTCTCTCGGCGGTGCAATTGCCCCATGCAGGTCCAACTCCATTGGTTTTTCCTCTCGTCCCGTCCTGCGGGTGCTGCGCTTATGCCCCATTGGTGTACCCACCCTGTCCCTGCGGTATTCAATCGCAATGGCTCAGCTGACTATGTTTCCCTCAAACCGCCAGCGGACCGCAGCTTCACGCAGCAAATTTCTTACTGTGCCGCTGTTACATCTGTGTAAAATTCTCACTGAACCACATATTTTCTCCAGTGGCCGTATCACCGGAGCATGTATAAAGTTCCAGCGTCCTCCACCTTTGCCCACGACTACTTCGTTCCGTTCTCTCTTGGATTGACAGCCCTTCTGATTGCCTTTCTTGGCTGTCAATCAATTCATTTTGCTACTGCCTCATCCCAGAATCGTGTATGGCTTTCTCGACCGGTGATTATTGTTTGCCTAAGATCATCATTCACTGCAAAATCTGGATGGGTTGGTGCCAGCCAATGTCGTTCCCCTAGTCTCGTCTCGTACTGCACTTCACGATCATATAAACTTCTGTGCTGTGGTTTTGTTCAAAGCCGGATAATACCTGTCTCCTCCCTGAAGGTACCTGTCCTGGCTCTGTGGTCTTCCATTTCAAGCCTTTCCTGTGATTTCTTCACCTCAGAAAACTCGGATTCTGGCTACGTTTCACCGCTTACCCACTCACGGACATTCTCCTGCTGCTCACTCGGACCGTTTTGCTTGGCCATTCGAACAGTTCTTGGCCTATTTTTCCACGGCCCACGAGATCCCCCCAACCTTTCATTAAAACACTCGACGCATGGACTGCCCAGCATTAACCTGTGGATGTTTCTTTCCCTCAAATGCGAGCACTCCTCAGGCCATTTCCCATTCTCATTGGCATTCCGGGTCCGTATACTTCTCTACAGCATTGTATTTACAGCTTGAATGCATATCTCCTCTTCTTCTGATCTCCCAGGTCCACGTTGCGACATCGCCGGAGCGAAGCGGCGGCATGTCTTGTTTTTTTCAACAGCTTTCGTGCCGTATAGATCGCCGTTGCAATCTGTGGTGAGACTCACGATAGTCGTGTAAAAGAGGGTATGTAGGACTTTGAGCAGGAGTGCAGATAGAGCGAAATGTGATCACCCTCGAAGCAGATCATCAATGTCAACCCAAATCCAAGGTCTGGTTGCCGCGAATGTTCGGTAGGGCGATGGAGTGACAGACATCGTTTGTTCCTCCGGAATCCCGGAAGAGACTGGATTCACAGTATTTCCACACGTCGAACGGCGAACGCGACCAGAAGCCTTCAATACGAGATGCAAGTTTTCTGGAAGAACCCTGGGGCCCGCATCAACAAGCACTGGGCAGCGGCCCGTTTGATCCGAACCTCCTTTCGCTCGAACCAATTTGGTCGAGAAACTCAAGATAAAATGCTCTTCAATCGCTACTGCTCTCTCTCTGTCTACCCATGTGTTATTTCGCCCAAGAATCGCTACTTGAATACTCTGCTCCCGCCACCTTGACAGCCCCAGAGACATCAGCTGGTGTGGGCCTCATCGATACCAAGCTTATTCGGTTTTCTGGACGAGGGCTCGAAGACGTTAGGCACGCGCGTTGCTTTGAGGTGCGTTGACAAAAAATACCCACCGAATCCTTTAATGTCTTTCTTTTTTAGTGCACCGTATGGTGTATTCGCCGCTGGCTCTTTCACCGCCCCTCGACGACGTCCTAACGGGATGGGGACAAGATGCAAGCGTGTCGAGTGCAGAGCTGAGCGCTATGCTCAGGATCAACCCGTCGTATTTCGACTCCGAATGAGTGCATACCCATGGGACTCGACCTCTGCTCTGCTACATCCACACACCTCGCTGAAGGACACAACAACGTCCACGGCTACTACGTGGGCGGGCGCAGCAAGGCGTACAAGTTGTTCGTATGTACTACACAAGGGTCACGCACCATCGTGCGCGGGGCATCAAGAACCTCCTCTTCCGCACCCCAATCCACCAACTCGTTCTCATCGAGGCACACCCTCCTGCCTTTTGCCACCTTCAAGTCCCGGCCGCGCACCTCCACCGGCAACCCCAGAGCGCGCAACTTCGACTCCGCAGAAATGGTGGGTGTTTCTTTCCTTCACTCCCCGCCTTTCTCATCTCTTTCTCCCTTTCCTCCCCTTCGCCTCTTCGCCTCTTCTTCGTCTTTCATCCGCCCCTGCCCACCTCTCCTTTCTTTCCCATTCTTCTCTCCCTCCTTTGTCGTGTGCTCATTCCATTCGTCCACAGAATAATATCCACCCACGAAGACAGCATCGCCGAGCGCGACTGCGGCCTCTCCGGCATCCACTCCGAACTCAGTCCAGGAACTCCGCGCTGCGCTGAGGCGCACGCTGCTTGATGATTCACGGCCGGTGCCTCATCCCATTCCCTCGCATCTTTTGTGCCCTTACCCTGAGCTCGTCGTCTACCTCTACCACGGCAAGCGCGAATGCACCGGCAGCAAGGACGCAGAAGGAGTCTGCCCCGGCGTACGCATCCTCGCGGAAGTGAGCGCGGCGAACCCTAGCGCCGACACGAGTACTCCGGGCGCAAGCGCAATGAGAATGGGGATGGGCGGATGCACAAGCGGTTCGGGGCGGGGTCGTGGAACTGAGGTGGGTTCTGTGTTTCGTCTTTTTTCCTTTCTTTTGAGTGGGAGATGCGGGGGAGAGGAAGCGGAGCGTTCGTGGGCGAGGGGTCAGGAGGGAAGGGGGGCTGCGCGCCGCATCATTGAGCGCTTTGACTTCGCCCTCGGGCGCGTCGTTCTCGGCTCCGCGTCTACATGGCAGAAGACGGCGACGGTCGTGCTTGGGTGGAGGGCACAGGCATGGAAGGCGTCGTCCTCTCATGCGTTTTGCGCTTGCTTCCCTTTCTCTGCTTCCTGCGCCACTTTTCCCTTTCTCTTCCCGCCGCGTGTCCCTTCTCCCTTCGTCCCCACTCTCTCTTCGTTCCCTCTCCGCCCTGTCGTTCTGTCCTCGGTAGGGACAGACGGGTGGGCTGCGTCCACTAATGCTCCCGGGCGCTTCGTCTATGTACGGGGGATGCGATCGCGTGCTTTGTGGGATGGGGACGGGGACCGCGTCGTGCTCATTTCTTCGAGCTCACTTTTCTTTTCTCCCTGCTTCTCCCTCGATTCTCTCGTCGGGACTCCATCCTTGTTCTCGTCTGCGGGGAGGACGAAACGCTTTCTTTTTGGATGAATGTGATGCATGGCCATCGTCTTCTCGCTTCGTCTCCCGTCATCCCGATCCTTTTACTGACTGACTACTTTCACAGAGCAACAATGGCCCTCGCGACCCAACAAGAGAATCTGCACCCTGGCCACGTCACCGAGAAGATACGCGCAGACTCCTGGGCTTGGAGCCGTTTCCGCGCCGGCGGCTAACGGATAGCAGAATGCGTGGGGAGACGCGAATCCGCTCAGTGTGCGGAGTTTGGACTCGTGAGTACCTTCCTTGCTATCTGCGAAATGAATGATATTGGTATGCTAATCCACCGCCTTGCAGATACCGCATGCACCCTGCGGCTGGGCAGTGTCGGCAAAACAAGGAGCACGGTGCGAGCGCTGGCGCCAACGCCAAGGCCTCCTCGTCGTCCCCGACATCTTCCTACTCGTCCTCATCCCCCTTTCCTCTGCGTACTGCTCCATCACCACCCCGCGCGCGCACCCCTCACGCGCACCCCCACTCTCACTTTCACCTCCCTTTCGCCACTCGCCCACCCACACCCATCACTCCTCACGTCCGGCGCCGCCTCGCCCTTCTCCAGCGGCTCTGGTACCAGCAACAGCGTGGCGAGTGCCTTCGCACCCTCGCTGTTCTTTGACCTCGCTGCTGCTCCGAAGGTGCGAAGGCTAGTAGCGCGCACTCGGGGCCGTCAAAAGGAATGGGAGGCGTGCTTCGGGAGCGGGGGGGAAGCCCTCGTTCTTACCCGCCTTGTGCTCGGCGTAGCCTCGTCCTCATCTAATGGAAGATACGCAAGTGGAGAGGCAAATGGACACGGAGAAGGTGCGGAAGTTTCGTGGGATGGGTAGTATTGCGGGTGGTGGAGATCGAGCCGCTATCACCGGGTCGCGCCTGTGCCTGTGTCGAGCTCGTGCAAGGTCGCCGCCACTGAGATCGCGGCTGCGGGGCCGCTACCCCAAGCACCGGTGAAGGAGCAGGCCCAAGAAAGGGGAGATGGAGTGGTATCCTACCCTCTCCCCGACGTACAATTACAATATGCATCTGATATACGCTATTGATATATAGGCCATAGCTGCGTATTACCCACTTTTCCCCTCATTTCATCTCCATCTTTGTACCCCATCTCGTCACGTCTCGATCTCCCTCTCTCGAGAATCTTACATAAAGTTTCTTTCCGTTTCTCGAAATCGCATCTCAATTCGACTTTCCTCATTTCTGTTTCTGTTTCCTCTCTCAGACGGCGACTCGACTCGACGTCCTCCTGTGCGAATACTACTCCGATTCCAAGACTCCTCCGTTTTCCTCATCATTCCCGGCCTCGACTTGCTCTGCGCACTCCAAATTGAAATCGGGAATGGAGCTCTGAGGTCAATAAGCGCTTCGCTTATTTCTCCTGCTACTGTAAAGTTGACTCGTTTATTTTATCAGAATCTGTCTAAATTTGGAACCAAAGCCGAATCGTTTTGTTGTGAGTGCTGTGCGTCGGATTCAATTCGCCTCCTTCTTTTCCACAGAGTTTAAAAAGTCGTATTTTTCTAGGATATGAATGCTGCTACACACCCTCTGTCAATATTAATTCGCCCTCCGGCCGGGAAGTCCGTATGTACCTCCTTTCATGTCCAGTTTGTCCAATTTAACACGCAGGTTTAGAATTCAAATCCAAGTATTTCAAAACGACTACGTACATTGAGATGACTGCAACGCAAATAAACGCGTCTATGGGGGTCGACCATGCGGGCCTCGCGCAGCGCGTTGTCCAGAGGTCGAGTTGCCTTGGACTGCATGTACTCCGCGCATCTTGTGTAAACGGCTCACGGGTCAACTCTTGACACGGTGCTGTGGGGCCGAGCTCGATCCAGACGCACTGGACTCGGTCTCCCCGATGCGCGCGCTGTTTTCCGATGCGGAATCCGACTCGCATTGTCCAGAGGCTCGCTACAGATTAACTCATGCGGCCGCGGCACGGGTTCGACACGCAGCGTAAACACTGAACGGTATGACTGCCGCACATGCAGAACTCGCATCGGACCACGCCGGCGAACAGACAAGCCATGAAAGGCTGCGAGCTTGACATTCCCTACGTGGCTTCTGCGCGCACGCACGCACAATTCAAATATGAGACGGCGTCGGCGTTTCGATTGGACGCAGATGGGGGGAGAAAATAAAAGGAGGAAGAGGGGCCGGACATGACAAGGGAGACGGGCCGGGGAGCGGGTAGGGAGAGAAGGATTGGAGAGAGAGAGCGAGCACGCGAGGAAGACAGTGGCAGGGAAGATGAAGGGAGAGGGGATACAAACGCGGGTAGTGAGGGCACGACATAGGCGGGGAAAGAAGACGAAGCGGGGACAGGAGGAAGGCAATGAAGGCGAGCGAAGAAGCAGGGGGAGGGTAGGGAGCACGGGAGACGAAGAGCTATGACCAAAGAAAGCAAGGCGCCAAAGAAAAGACGGAGATAAAAAGAGCCAATAAACCGCACTCACCCTTGCCCTTCATCCTAAAATTTCACGCATCAACTAGTCGTACTTCGTCGTTGCTCGTGTTCCCGCCTGCTTCTCGTTATCAGTGATACAGTATGCTTGGACGTAGCACTCGGCATGAAAGATGTATGTTCCGTGGAGGTATTCTCCTTCCCCGCCGACGCTCCTGACGCTGAACTAGGAGGAAGACTCAGGGTGTGCACGTGTAAGAGAGGGTTTAGAAAAGAGCTCAGTTAGAAAGATATTGTTTACGTCCAGTATAGTGTAGTCGCGGGGCTGCTCCCGTGCGAGGGCGCAAAGACGGTTGTCAACAAGCATTTTTGTCTTGTATATAGTTTACTTTGCCATCTGCTGTGTTCAGAGTACTTGAAGGTGGTTATGGTTTGGAAGGAAGAACGAAAGCACTTGTTTGCGCCTTGCTGACCTCGGCACCCCAAACCGGGTTGATGCGATGAGATGCGATGACTCCGGAAAAGAGTGGCCGCCAAAACTTGAACACATACCAAACGTGTGAGGGTTGTATTATTATTAGAGGTTATTAGCAGCCCCCCAAAAACTACTTTCTAAGTCAAAGTAATAAATACCTTAAAATTATTTCGCCTAAAGCTGAACGCTCCACTCAATGATGCGACGGAGCAACGACCAAATTCGGATGAAGCACAACAAAGCACGGCAACACTTGGGCGCATATGCAGGGACCTTTGGAGCACGATAAGTGGCCAGAGAGGGTGATGTCGTCGTCCAGAGCAGTGAGAACGCGGTGGTATGTAGAAAGCCGATCATCCGATGCATCTGAAGAGTTAAGCGAGACACGCTAATTTAAGACCGTGCCGAACATGCCGACGATTTTCTACGCTCCACAAAAACTCAATTTATTATTTTGGTTTGAAGTAATCCTAGTCGAAATCAAAGTGAACCCGGCTGCTAATAACCTCTATTGCCGTTTTCAGAATATTTGGTGGTGCGTGACTTGATGCGACTTTTGTGGATTTTGCCAGCTCAACGTCGGCGGCTCATATCTCAACAACCGCCGCACCAAATCTCAAGATTCTGACACCAGTGGAAAGCCCTCGTCTGGGGCTAGCGGCCCCCATCAATTTTGAGGCCACTTGGCGCGGTTTAACCTCACCTATTCCTGGACACCTCCAAACACATCGGCGGGCCATAGCAATCCACAAAAGACTTCTCTGATCCCAACTCGCATCCAGTGGTGTTTGATACTACAGTGTCTAAAGCGCCCCATCGCAATTTTCACCTCGCAGTGTTTCCGACAGCCGCTTTCTTCGGTCGTATTTTACTCCACCTCAAACCAGCTCCCCGCCATCCTCCATGTATCCCAAATGGTCCGGAAACCCTCAAGCATCGCTCTCTGAACTCTTACGACGATTCTGCGAGATTTCCGGCGGTGCTTTGGAACGCAAATGAGTCGAAGTGACAGTGGTTTCTTGGTTGGTTGGATGGTGCGTTTCTGCTCCCATATTGTCTTATATCTCCTAACCAATGTGCCCCAACGGTGCCTACAACCTCCTAGTTTGGATAATGTATATTTTAGATGGCCCAGTGACCGAGGTGATCATGGTTTTATGTGCCTTCATACATGCGATTATATTATGCATTTCCATGTATCCTCGGAGTTAGATACGACCCTGAATTGGTTGGGGGCCCCTTCTAAACAGTCCTCGTCATGCCTCTGTCCATTATCCATGTGCCCGAGTGACTCCTCCGTGTGCTAGAAGCCGCCAATGCCTTTTCGCAGTCACAATGAATCATACAGAATTGATGGACGGAAACCCAACAAAATTGGTGGGGGCTGCTAGCCTCAGACGAGGGCTTTCCAATGCTATTACATCCATGAGATTTGGTGGAATCGTTGTTGAGATATGGGCCGCCGACGTTGGGCTGGCAAAATCAACAAAAATCACGTGAAGTCACACGCCGCCAACTATTCTGAAAACAGCAATAATATTATTGCACATACGAAGTATGCGCGAACTCTTTGCACCTGTTTGCGTTTCTTTTCTCTGTTTGTTTTTTGCACTTCCAATGCAGTCACAGTTTGGTCACAGTCATCGGAGCAGCGAAGAGTAAAGGAAAAGGTCGTTCAAATTACAGAACCACTTGAGAATACCAAGCAATGGACGACACACCGGAGGTTAATTTGAGTGCTTCTTTGTGACTGTCATCACAGCGACAGAAATAAAGAGTTTGCGGTAGCCACCGGCAGCCACCGGGTGGCTTTTCCGGCATGCGGTGCCAGGTGGCTACGTCATTACGGTGGCTCCTGCAATGACCCATTCGACACATATTCCAACGTTCTTTATTCTACCACTATGCCTGTCCGGACACGTGCGAGAGCACACGCGCACCGGAATTATTGATAGTTTCATCTCATTCCTCAGAAATGACCTTCAGAAGGGTAGTGAATTGGATTCTGGACTCGAGAATGGCTTTCTGCATTGAAGTATGACGGAAACTGGTGGCTAGGCTGCCTCGCAACAAAAATGCAGCAGCCACTGCAACAGCCACCATAATGACGTAGCCACCTGGCACCACATGTCAGAAAAGCCACCCAGTGGCTGCCAGTGGCTACTGCAAACTCTCTAATATAGAAGTGAACAAAGATAATGAAAGCTTGGATATAATGAACTGTGAGCCTCATACTTATGTAGGCAGTTGGCCGAATCCGCACTGATTCGGGGTATTCAAACTTCGGCCTTTGAGAAAAGCCAAGAAGCCCTTTTAGGACAGGGGATCACAAAGTGACTGTATTACTTTCGTTCTATTAGGCAGACAATGCCGCAATCCGACCATCAGAGTGCCTAGATCAGTTTTCCGGCTTCTACCTACTCAGTTCATGTCATAAAGTATGCGAGCTTCAGAGTTAGAAATGGACTCCACGGCAACATAATCAGACATAGGCAGAACTACCAACCCGATGCTGCCTGCTATATGCTATGGGACTCATTTCCGCTGTCCCTGCATCACATTGTTGCACCCCATAAAGGTTACATTTACTTTACAGTGTTAGTGTGTTCATAGATAAAAACCTCCACATCTTGCAAGCAAATTTCCCACAACCACAATGCCCCCCAAACCGCACTCCTGCGTAGATCCGACTCAATGACATTACAGCATGCATTGCTGTGATATCCAAAACTCTGGGAATACATGCCAATAGTGCAAAGACCCCATTCATAGAGGCAATATCCAACACAACTCAGTCTCTCTTGAAAAATATACAGGTGACTATCAATTAAGTTTGATTTTGCTGCCAGTCTCAAATAGTTGTTTCAGACTGTGAAGCAAAACAAGGATGAATGTATCCAATTGATGGAGAAAACTCATCAATTGCTTGAGGCAGTCATTGCACATCAACTCAGAGACTGGTGGAGAATTCCCACCCAGTGTACTAAACAATATTGGGAACTTTACACAGTACATTGCTTGTGCGCTACTCTCTTTTTCTTCTCACAATGGTTGTTCACAAAATCCACAAAGGCCTTTGTTGAAGCCCAACAAGGTGGTAGCAAAGTCATGAATTTTTTCCGTCAAAGAGAAATGAGCACCCTGCTCAAGGGCTGTAAAGCAGGACTGCAGCAAGGATTTGAATGCTTCCAGGCAAGTTCATGATTTACAAGTGGAAAATTTTCTTAATGGACAGATAGATTAACTCTACCAATCTTATGAAGACCATCACAGAAATGCAAGAAGATGCATCCAAGATGCAACAGGAAGTACTGGACATGATTGAAGCTCTTTCAGATTTATCCACCTAATACTCCCACAAAAGCCCTCTAGTTAGAAGGGGGTAACCCGGGGGTTACCCCCTTCTAACTAGAAGGCATCATGGCTGTTTTGCCTATGATGCATTAAAAGCTGGAGCAAAGTCGCAATAAAGTCACAATATCTATAAGGTCATGAGAGCTAAGACGAGCTAGCTGCAATAAAGTCAGACTAAAGGCACAATAAAGCTGCAATACAGATGACCTTATATGGAAATGTGACCTCAGACGTAAGCTGCAATAAAGCTGGAGTAAAGTCGCAATAAAGTCACAATATTTATAAGGTCATAAGAGCTAAGACGAGCTAGCTCCAATAAAGTCACAATAAAGGCACAGTAAAGCTGCAATACAGATGGCCTTATATAGAAATGTGACCTCAGACGTAAGCTGCAATAAAGCTGCAATAAAGCTGTGATAAAGTCACAATAAATGTAACTGTTTACTTAGGGCTTGAAGGGAATGGTAGCTGCAATAAAGTCACAATAAATGTGACTGTTTACTTAGGGCTTGAAGGGAATGGTAGCTGCAATAAAGTCACAATAAAGGCACAATAAAGGTGCAATACAGATCACCTTGTATAGAGATGTGACCTCAGACGTAAGCTGCAATAAAGCTGCAATAAATGTGACTGTTCACTTGGGGCTCGTAGGCCATGGTAGCTGCAATAAAGTCACAATAATAGCCGGTCATGTCAGTGGGCTTATGTAAAGGCCTGAGACAGTTAACATACAGCCACTATAGCCCTTATCTTTCTCTGCCATCTGGGAGGCTCATCCTAGCTGTTCTTGGCTTTTCTTGGCTTGGTCTGGCACCTCTCAGGCATCCCAGACAAGTCTTATGTGGGTCAAAAATAGCCGTATTTCACTTGAAACTGATAGCTGCCTGTATTGGGGTGGGATTGATGGGCCCCGGCCATTGCCTTAACATTGATAAGTGTTTGTATTGTGTTTTACAGCTGTTCTACCATTGATGGCGGCCCATACTGGGGTTGCAATTCATGGAATACCACAAAAAAGTGCCGCATCTCGGAAATGTTTTGCATTTTGTGGGCCAATGGGGCTTCTGATGGGAAAATGGTATAGGTGACTCTTATAGCCCTTGATGAGCTCTACGATCTGAGCATAACTTTCCTTTTTTGGACACTAACGCCTTCTGCCCAAAAAGGAAATTTCCGACATCAGCCCTTCCCTAGCTCATAATTGTACCATTTTGGATGATCTAACTATATAGGGATGTTATTCCAAGTTCTCTGAAGCTGACCAGGCCAAATTAGAGCCCATCATAGTGCAATAATAGGGTGCAAATAGCGAATTTGATAAATTGTGTTCCTGGCCATGATATCCTGGGGATACAGCACTATAAATACATCCTGGCTGTATTACTTTGTTCCCCTAGGTTTTGAAGGTGATTGGGCCAAATTGCACCTTATTATAGTGTAATAATGTGGTGAAAATAGCGAATTTGATAAACTGTGTTCCTGGTCATGATATCTTGGGGATACAGCAATATAAATACCTGCTGAGTATATTACTTTGTTTCTCTAGGCTTTGAAGGTCACTGGGACAAGTTGCAACCCATTATAGTGCATAATAAGGTGAAAATAGCGAACTTTCCCTTTTGGGACACTAACACCTTGCATCCAAAAAAGGAAATTCCCTACATCGGCCCCTCCCTGGCTCATAATTTGACTGTTTTGGATGATCTAACCATACATGGATGTTTTTCTGAGCTCTTTGAAGCTGACTAGAACAAACTGGAGCCCATTACAGTGTAATGATAGGGTGAAAATAGCGAATTTGACCAATTGTGTTCCTGGCCATAATATCTTGGGGGCACAGCCATATAGATGCCTCCTGACTGTATTACCTTGCTCCCCTAGGCTATAGGAGTACCCTGCAAGCAATGGATTATGTGAGGATCATTAAAAACATCGCATTTTGGCCATATCAGGAAATTGCATGTTCACCCCATTGTGAGCCCCATTGTGAGCCCCTCTATGATGTGAGATATCCCTGAAGACATCTTCTGGATCCTTCCTATGTATATATACTATAAAGGTGCACAGGCAACATCAAGGACACCCATAACCCATGATTTGAGGTGACCATGTGTTATAGTGTTGTTCATCCCATTCAGCATGCCACAGGGTCATAGGGATCCTTCTTGGTGCTTCAAACATATATTCCAGACCATATGAAGAGTTTCCAGCCAAAAATCAGGTTATTATGGGATCATAAAATCGAAATATGTCAGATGACATTTCTTGGTTGTTTTGTGAATAGGGCACCAAGGAGACCATTGAGTGCGAAATAAACACTGAGAATGGGAAGAGACAATGTAAATGACTCAGATTGAGCTTTATTTGAAGTGTTTTGGTCGAGTTTTGGCTGAATACTGTTGTTCAGTCTGGAATATATGTTTGAAGCACCAAGAAGGATCCCTATGACCCTGTGGCATGCTGAATGGGATGAACAACACTATAACACATGGTCACCTCAAATCATGGGTTATGGGTGTCCTTGATGTTGCCTGTGCACCTTTATAGTATATATACATAGGAAGGATCCAGAAGATGTCTTCAGGGATATCTCACATCATAGAGGGGCTCACAATGGGGCTCACAATGGGGTGAACATGCAATTTCCTGATATGGCCAAAATGCGATGTTTTTAATGATCCTCACATAATCCATTGCTTGCAGGGTACTCCTATAGCCTAGGGGAGCAAGGTAATACAGTCAGGAGGCATCTATATGGCTGTGCCCCCAAGATATTATGGCCAGGAACACAATTGGTCAAATTCGCTATTTTCACCCTATCATTACACTGTAATGGGCTCCAGTTTGTTCTAGTCAGCTTCAAAGAGCTCAGAAAAACATCCATGTATGGTTAGATCATCCAAAACAGTCAAATTATGAGCCAGGGAGGGGCCGATGTAGGGAATTTCCTTTTTTGGATGCAAGGTGTTAGTGTCCCAAAAGGGAAAGTTCGCTATTTTCACCTTATTATGCACTATAATGGGTTGCAACTTGTCCCAGTGACCTTCAAAGCCTAGAGAAACAAAGTAATATACTCAGCAGGTATTTATATTGCTGTATCCCCAAGATATCATGACCAGGAACACAGTTTATCAAATTCGCTATTTTCACCACATTATTACACTATAATAAGGTGCAATTTGGCCCAATCACCTTCAAAACCTAGGGGAACAAAGTAATACAGCCAGGATGTATTTATAGTGCTGTATCCCCAGGATATCATGGCCAGGAACACAATTTATCAAATTCGCTATTTGCACCCTATTATTGCACTATGATGGGCTCTAATTTGGCCTGGTCAGCTTCAGAGAACTTGGAATAACATCCCTATATAGTTAGATCATCCAAAATGGTACAATTATGAGCTAGGGAAGGGCTGATGTCGGAAATTTCCTTTTTGGGCAGAAGGCGTTAGTGTCCAAAAAAGGAAAGTTATGCTCAGATCGTAGAGCTCATCAAGGGCTATAAGAGTCACCTATACCATTTTCCCATCAGAAGCCCCATTGGCCCACAAAATGCAAAACATTTCCGAGATGCGGCACTTTTTTGTGGTATTCCATGAATTGCAACCCCAGTATGGGCCGCCATCAATGGTAGAACAGCTGTAAAACACAATACAAACACTTATCAATGTTAAGGCAATGGCCGGGGCCCATCAATCCCACCCCAATACAGGCAGCTATCAGTTTCAAGTGAAATACGGCTATTTTTGACCCACATAAGACTTGTCTGGGATGCCTGAGAGGTGCCAGACCAAGCCAAGAAAAGCCAAGAACAGCTAGGATGAGCCTCCCAGATGGCAGAGAAAGATAAGGGCTATAGTGGCTGTATGTTAACTGTCTCAGGCCTTTACATAAGCCCACTGACATGACCGGCTATTATTGTGACTTTATTGCAGCTACCATGGCCTACGAGCCCCAAGTGAACAGTCACATTTATTGCAGCTTTATTGCAGCTTACGTCTGAGGTCACATCTCTATACAAGGTGATCTGTATTGCACCTTTATTGTGCCTTTATTGTGACTTTATTGCAGCTACCATTCCCTTCAAGCCCTAAGTAAACAGTTACATTTATTGTGACTTTATCACAGCTTTATTGCAGCTTTATTGCAGCTTACGTCTGAGGTCACATTTCTATATAAGGCCATCTGTATTGCAGCTTTACTGTGCCTTTATTGTGACTTTATTGGAGCTAGCTCATCTTAGCTCTTATGACCTTATAAATATTGTGACTTTATTGCGACTTTACTCCAGCTTTATTGCAGCTTATGTCTGAGGTCACATTTCCATATAAGGTCATCTGTATTGCAGCTTTATTGTGCCTTTAGTCTGACTTTATTGCAGCTAGCTCGTCTTAGCTCTCATGACCTTATAGATATTGTGACTTTATTGCGACTTTGCTCCAGCTTTTAATGCATCATAGGCAAAACAGCCATGATGCCTTCTAGTTAGAAGGGGGTAACCCCCGGGTTACCCCCTTCTAACTAGAGGGCTTTTGTGGGAGTATTAGGTGGATTTATCTCATTCAGATGGAGCATCAACGGTACAGAGTTCCCTGCACCATTTTGAAATGCTACTTAACCTGACTCCAGGTCTATTCTGGCTCCTACACCAGGTATTTACTGATACATGGTGCCATGATACTGATGCTGACATCTACATTGAGCTCCACCTCAATCTCAATGCTCCCTTCAGAACCCAAGATATTCCATGGCCACAACTCTGAACTCATGGAAATCCTCAGACTGTTTAGCCAAGGAACTCCCCAGATAGCTATCTTGGGTCCTGGTGGGATGGGGAAAACTAGCCTGGCCAGAGCGGTTATCCATCACACAGAAATTGTTTCCCGATATGGGCGGCCATATCGGCATTTTGTTGCTTGTGACTCTGCAGCAAACAAAGTGGAACTTGCTGCCCTTGTTGGAGCCCATCTGGGTCTTAAGCCTGGCCCAGATCTCACTCAAGCTGTTGTCAAACACTTTGCCAGTAGTGCACCTAGTCTCTTGATTCTAGATAATCTCGAGACAGTTTGGGAGCCAACTGAGCTTTGTTCAGAGATTGAGGAATTTCTGTCTTTTCTCACAGATGTAGATCATGTTGCACTGATAGTGAGTACACAATGAGTTCATCATAGACTCTGCTGACTTCATTTAGATTACAATGCAAGGAGTGGAAAGACCACGAGAAGTTCATTGGACTCACCCATTTTCCCCTCCACTGGGGCCCCTGGACCCAGATGCAGCCCAGAAGACATTCATAGATATTGCTGATGGAACACATGAGCCTACAGAGGTCAAAAAAGTTCTTGCCTTGACTGACAACATGCCTCTTGCTATTGATCTCCTTGCCAATCTGGCAGATATGGAAGGCTGCTCCACTGTGCTCTCCCATTGGGAAGAAGAAAAGACATCTCTGATTTCATATGGATATGATAAAAGATCCAACCTTGATTTGTCCATTGCATTGTCTCTGTCAAGCCCTCGGCTCAATGTACTCCCACAGGCCAAAGATCTTCTGAGCCTCTCCATACTTCCTGATGAGCTTTCAGATGCAGACTTGATCCAAAGCAAACTTCTGCTTAATAATATCCTAGGCTGCAAAGCCACATTGATTGGCACCAGTCTGGCCTACAGGGATCAACAAAAACGGCTGAAAGTCCTGGTCCCAATTAGAGAATACATGCACAAGAGTCAACCACCTGGAAATCATCTCATTCAACCTCTTCTCAAATAGTTCCAGGAGCTCCTTGAGTCTAGCCGAGAACACTATGGAACTGTGTCAGGCTCAAGCACAGTTGCTCGGATATCATCACACCTGGCAAACATTCAGAATGTGCTTCATAATAGGCTTCAACACAGCCATCCAGACCTGAGGGATAGCATGTACTGTGCATGCTATCTGAATTCATTTAGCCAAGTCATTGGACAGGGAAATCTCCCTCTGATCATTCAGATCTATCATCTGTTTCTGGTACCCTGAGACAATGCACTGGAGGCTCTTGTCATGACTGAGATTTTGAGCTCATGGCGGAATTCCTTGATATTTGATTTATCAGAATTGATTTCCCAAGTGTTAGGACTGATCGAGTTGTTTGACAATACAGACCTCAAATGTATGGTGTATTTAATGAATATCAATCTTTATGACTAATGAAATTCTGTAAGGCAAATTCTACCTCAGGGCAGCAGACTATTATCGGATTCATAAAAATGATGTTCCCAGTGCCACAAAATTTTACCAAAGTGCTATATCTATGGCAATTTCAACTGGAAATAGCACTCAACATGCCCAGGCATTGTATCATGTTGCATGGATGAAGTGGCAGCTTGGTGATAACTCTGCTGCTCAATCTATTGCATATGAGTCCCAGCAGCTTGCCATCAGTGATGGAAATTTCTACAATGAAGCACGGTCATTATGTATAACAGCTATTTGTTTGTCTACCCTGGGTAAATACAGTTGAGGCATCTCCCTTTGCAATAGGGCAATGAATCTCCTGGGTCTTTGTGGAATGTTTGGTGGTACTGTGAAGCATACTATCCAGACCACCCAGGCAGAGGCCCACAGGCTGAAATCTGAATATCTTGAAGCCTATAACATTCAGACTCAAATTATCTATGAATGCTCTCTAAATCTGGACCACCACTATCATGGACTTGCTGCACTGAATGTTGCTCAACTTCAAATGAGTATGGATGCTCCCAAGCAGGAGGTGCAAAATAATATTGATACTGCCAAACCACTGATCATGAGAGACCATAGGCTAATCATGTTCTGTGAATTTTTACAAGGAGATCTCAATCTAAGAGAAGGAGATTTTGTTGATGCAGATATAGTACTTTGCAAAACCCTACAAGTATCATGGGGGAATACTGCTGAGACTGTAGGCTGTTGTCTGGAAGTACTTGCAGATCTTGTTCGGTGGGATGGGTTTCATGGTGTATCACCCTGGCCTACAGTCCTTCTTGCACACTCTCTGAAGACAGGAGAGAAGCTTGGCATCCATAAAGCTCTCCAATTCATGGGAAATCTATTCCTTACCCAAGATGATGAGGATACAGCAGTTAACCTGCTTACAGTTGCATTGGAGGGATTCACTGATATGGATGTCCATCGGAGCAGAGCAGAATGCATGCTCCATCTTGGAGACATTTTCAAAAGGCATGGTGACCTGCTCAAAGCTGTGGCATTTTGGGAAACTGCCAGACCATTATTTGAGCAATCATCTCAAGTGAAACAGGTCAAGAATATTGATGAAAGGCTGGCTAGTGTGGGTGATAATGTGCAAGAGCAGCACAGGACAAATTTGGCCCATTTGGCAGAGCTCAATGCACCTTCTGTGATTGTGAAAGAGGTGGATGATGAAGACCTTGAGGTTTCCAATTTGGATGACAAACAAGTTAAGCTGGCTGCTGTCTGAGTTTCTTGGTTTCCAGTAGCACTGTAGTGATGTTCTCAAGAGCACTGTATGTAGTGTATTTATGTTTCCTCTGTGACTGTGTCTCTAAGTCCAATTGAAAATCAAATCAATGGTACCGGTTCTCGTCATCAACCAACAAAACTCGGTGATGTAGTATCTGCCCAACCAACCCAAGTCAAAAACGAGGAAAGTAGACAAGGTGACACTCCACTTACCGCAACTTTCCAGCCACTTGCGTTTGAGACCCTGGAATAATTCCAGGATTTTGATAGTGTACTTTGGATTGCCACCTCCAGCAAAGCGGAAGAGGATGGTAGGAAGCAAGTCCTCTATCCACCCTACATCACCAGATTTAATGGCGGCTTGGAGACCCAGATATGGAAGAACATCCATGTTCCACATCGTCCACTGCCGATAGACTTGGTCCCGCTCCAATGGCTGCATACGATCCACCCGGTTCAGAGCTTCCCGGGAGGCATGGAGATGGATGAGCTTTGCAGCAAGCTCCCAGAGCTCCTGTGGTGATCTAATCTTGAGATCTGCAAGATTTTTGACACCACCAACATCAAGCCAGCTTGCACGGAAGTGAGCCTCACTGATATGGTGCAAGGCCTCGTCTAGATGATGCCAGAAAGGTCCCTTTGTTGATTGAGAGATCAGACCTTTGCACTTGAGAACATTGAATGCCTGGCACAAACCACCAATCCCCTCTGATGTCCCCAAGTACTGCTTGTGGGTGGAGTTAGCAAACACCATGACAAGGTGAAACCAGCCAAAAACTGGGATTATATAATCCATCCGATCGAACGATTTGTGATCTTTGTGGCGATATTTCCAGAGCCCGTGGAGTCGTTCAATGGTGAGCTGGTCTCCAATCCAAGGAATGACTCGCTCCAAGGAGGTGCAAATCTGTTTGTCAGCACTATTGAGGTTGAGCTGTTGAAAGGCATTGTCCATGACAATGAGGGTCCCCTTGTAGCTCGATTCCTCAAATGTGCTGGTTTTGAGAATAAACATTTTGATTCTATTCTCTAACTCACCCTGCAACTGATGAACAGGAGGAGGGGGAAGAGGGAGTGGGTCGCTACAATGAGGATAGTCACTGAAGTTGGGGCTGTTAAGCAGGAGCTGGAGAATATGGCTCTGGTCAAAAGCCTCCAGCTGGTTGTCCGCCTCTTCATTTCCATACAGAACCAATGCATAGTCAAACACTGTTCTACAATTCTGAGTTCGGAACGGCTGGAATGCACGGTTCATGTTGGGGGGTAGAGCTGCGTGTGGGGGGAGGATCCAAATGGTATAGGCGCACCTGCTGATGAAATGACTTTGATTGTTCAGCTGCTGGATAAAAACCCGTAATGCAACATTGAGGTTGTCATGTGAGATAATCCAGGGCAATAGATGGATGAGAGCCCGAACTTCAGCTATTTCATGATCCCACAGGGTGCCGTATGCATTAGCAGTCCATTTGTGGCTCATGAGGATTCCCAGAGCATGGAGTGCATCAAAAGCACGAGCTGAGAGGCCACATGTTTTGAGATAAATCAACCATAACTTTGTAACACGGCCGCTGAACGATGTGCTCCGAACTAAACCCAAACAACACACTTATCACCCAAATACAACCCAAGTCTTTCTGGAATAAGCGGTGAGGCCTACGGAAATAAGACTAGGATCGGAAATAGGCCAATCAGCGAGTGCAAGAGCCAAGATTCAGATGAGTAGTAGTCCCTTTACAGGTCCTAACAAGGTTGAAGGGAAGGTATGTGTTTCCTTTAGGAAGATGAACCTTCACTACAAGATATCACCAGGAATTGGCCTGAGCGATAATTGAGTGGTGGAAATAAGATGGTTTAAAGCTTTGCAGCTTATGAGACAGCAAGTGTTGAGAGTGGTGGTGGTGGTGGTGTCGTCCAACGACGTGCAGGAGACCTCGGATAGGTCGACGATATAACAATTCCAAATGATAGAGAGCCCATAGCTTATTTCCCAGGTGCCGATGATGATAGCTGATGACAATGACGGTAGCTAACTCCAAAACACAATTCGATTCCCAGATGCTAGATAGCCTCAATCACGTCCAAGATGTTTCCGATACCCTATTCCTTATTCCAACTTAAGGTTTCCCGATATTAAAGTCCAACGACAATACACACAGAGCCAACCCCAGAAATAGCCCAATCGCAAGCGTTCAGCCTACTAATACACAGGTGATTCTGTACCCTACTCGAGATAATGTCCTGACTACTTATACAAACCCCAAAATCATATGCAAGTCCAAAAACGAAATAGAAATTAGTAAAATTGCCCGAGTTCCCCTTCCACAGCTGTTTATCCATCGGAAGGGCTCCTGCGAGCGTATTGCCATTGGCTGGTGCCCAGGACGATTGTGATGTCCGTTCGAGCGGTGTTGGTCAGCCTAGGGGTTTGAAACCCTCAGTCTCTTGGCTGACTGATACCGAGTCGTTCGTCCTATTTCCCGTTATCCCTGGTCCTTTCCCACCGTCGCTGACCATCGGGTAATGTTCCCCTGGTCTCCAGCTCCTCGTAGATACCCCTAGTGAGACTTGTCCCAGAAAGGGTTCTTATTTCCCCAACTCCGTCTGCTCGGAATAAGAACAATCCCATCAGATCTCCTTAGCTGACCTTTGCTAGTCCCGGAACTTCACCGGAATGTATATCCCCGGGCCTTGACGTCTATCACATGGAAGGCGCACAGCCTATTGATGCAGAAATAAGACTATTCCCGCATGCCCTTGTCATCAGTATGTCCAGCCTATTCCATCGTGTGGGAATAAGACCAGAAATAGTCTCCAAAGAGGTTTGTGGGCTACACATTCCTCTACAGTTTTCGAGGCGAGCACTGTCAGTCCGCAGGGTAGTTCCCTACCCCTTGTACCCGTTACTCTGTGATTACAACCCTTCTGGCTATACCGAGACCGTATACCAGTCCTTAGAAATAAGCCTATACTGTAATCTGGCTATTCCTGAAACGCGCAAAATGTGCGGTGTTTAGGTATAGTCGGATTCCAGACTTTTCACTGTGTCGATTGGAACGTGTGAACTGGATCTGCAAGATCATATGAAGTACGACCTGCAGATGCAAGAGTTAAGAAACCAGTATCCAGCTCAAAAGACTCACCATATCAGGATCTTTGTGTTTGTTTCGTGTTTCCTGCTCCGGGGTATATGCAGCCCGCCATCAAAGGAGCCAAAGGATGGGGCAATGGATCTGGGTCTCATTCCGGAGTTCCTCAAAGTTGAGATCGGTGAGGTGCTTTTCCGAAAGCTACTCTGGTGGTGAGAAGAACAAGAAAGCCGATGTAACAATTTCTCAATGGATAACATCAGAGACGCATTCAGTAGCAAAGTCCCGGAGTACACGGTGTGCACCAGCAGGCCTTTTCCCCTTGGCCCTGTGAGCTCTTTGAGGGGGATTGTAGCATCTCCTCAAAATTCCTAGCAGCTCGTCACTGACCATAAGACCTGTCCGTGCAAATTGTATCTCGCTATCGGAAATGCATCCCTTGTTTCCCCAGCACACTGCATCAAGAAAGATAGCCAAGTCCAGGCCTTCATCTCGAATAGTTTTCAAGATGGTCCTGACCTTCCCTGGGATGTCCTCTTCCTGTAGCCTGGCACATCTATCTCGGGAGTGTGTAAATTGAATCTAGAGAGTAGCATGAATATATATTCGCGAATATGAATATTTGCCGAAACCTAGAAATTGATATTCGCATTCATACGAATATTGACGGCGAATATTTGTTGGTTAGTCAACAATATTCGCGAATATTTATGAATATGAATATTCAGTGAATACATTGAGAATTTGGGGGTTTAGTAGCCACCAATGAGTTGCTGAGGACACTTTTATGTTATCTTGTGAGTTTAAACATTGTTGAAGACTCATACAAGCCCTTGTCTCGCATGTTCAACCATTTGATGGACTGTCATGAATCGCCCGGGTTCTACTTTTTCGCGCGACGCGTCCGTATGGATACAGACGCGTCTTAGCGGCACGGGGCTCTCATGACGCCACCACGTGACCTTCTCACGGTTGAAACCCGGCCTCGGATTCTAAAGCCGCAGACTGCGCCACGGAATACAGAAGACGTTAGGGACTAGGAACCCGTACAGACGGATTCTAGTCCCCGGACGCACCAAGAGCTGACACAGGAGAGTACACGGAGTACAGGAGTGGTTGCAAACCCGATCGGGGTTTGAACCACTGGAGACGATGACACTTAGGACTAGGAAACCCGAACGTCAGGTCTCCTAGGTCCACCGACGCCACGGAAACCAACACAGAGGAGTCCAGGAGCATCAGCATTAATGCTCCTTAACACTACGTTGCAGGAACTGATCGCGATTGACCGCGATCGCTTTAATTCATTAGAAGCCTATATAAGCACGGTAGAATCTCCATGTACAGTAGATTCTACCTCGTCTAATCTCAGGCTTCTACCTTGGCTTGACATAGGCATTGTCTCCACCCTGCCCCGCTTCCCTCGCACCGTACTACGGGTTGTATCCACACCTCGGGTTTTGTACCTGAGTGGATATCACACCCTCTTCGACTCGTTCCGGGTTCCGCCTCGCATCCCGACCTACGACATACGGCCTCCTAGGGAGGACGCCGTACGACTGGTCCTACTGCTCGGGGAACACACGAGCTACTAGCGTCTATCGGGTTTCTCCTGGTTGGGGTTCTCGCCGGGTTACTCGCTGTTTAGCCGACCCAGAGGCCGTTGCTGACATGGACCATCACACTTGCTGTGTTCAACCTGTCAAGCAGTTGCCAAAGCAAAGATGTCTCTAAAGTGGTTGGTTTGCATATGAATTACAGATCTAGTTGGTGTAAATGAAGTGTGTTATGGTTCCAGAGAGGAGATGTGTTAAACAGACCCAAATTTACTATGCTTGATTGAAATTTTAGCTGTGTATTACAGCTGCAAATATTCGTGAATATCAACTTTCCTGAAAACTGATATTCGCATTCGCGTGAATAGCACAGCCACAGCCATTCGCAAATATAAATATTCGCTATTCGCAAATGGCTTGGCACGAATATTCGCGATATTTGCTATTTGTGCTACTCTCTACCTGAATCAGATCAGCGGTCTCTTCTTCTTCTTCATCAGACAACAAGGGGCAGTCGGGATTCAAAAGTTGTATATGACATTGAAAAGTGATTTAAGGGCCTGGACCTGCCCCCCCTCCCCCAAATCAGGAATGAGTTTCTCACGGATCACGTGTTCTCACCAAACTCCTCCGTGAAACCATTTCAGCATCTTCTGGCGTGCTATTTCAGCGCTCCTGGCTATCCAACACTCTCTGCAGCTTTCAATAAGCATTTACTCGACCACTCAAACCATCTTCTATTTTTCTTTTTCTTCGTACGCAGCACAAGATGTAGTTACAATCAAGCTTAACACCATTTTGCGGTACGACACAAGTTGCAGGCCCAGTTTTTTGGCAGCTTCTCTTTGACAACTTTTGATCTGTCACCCTTTTCCGCTTCCGTGATCAGTTTTCCACGACCGTTGCAACTGCCAATATTCAGCAAGACATGTTCCCGGCATACTCCAACAACCATGTTTGTTCTATTGTCGTAGCGCGCACACCTTTCAGTTGCAATCTTGTCCAGCATCAGAACCATGTGAACAATGCGAGGTTTGTTGTCTGTCGGCTCGAGACAGGCATTGAAGCAAGCATCAATATTCTGCTCTATTTCCGCAACCTTTGGTTTCTCTGCACACAGCAGTAGTGGCCGGAGAATGGTGTTGCGTCGCGTGGTTGTAATACTTGAGAGCCCCAGTGCAATTTGGCTAATACACGGAGGAAGCGAAAATAGTTTTCTCATGCACGTGCGCATGTGATTGGTCTAAATCAGTTTGGCACTGTTCGGGCTTATGCCAGATGGTCTCTCAATGGAACAGAAATGATACAGAATGGTCACAGCATCCTCAGGAGCGGTTCTGAGGCGGTTTCTGAGCTACAGTTTATCACCGGTCAATGACACACTTTTTTTCTCAAGCTGTACTGGACTCCCTGCTCTGAAACCTTGTTCCCTGGTAGATTGGGTATATGAAACAAGTACTGGATGTAATTTGGGTCAATACATACTTTAGTTTCCGAGAAATAAGAAGAAAAAAGTGATTGTTTGGTCATGGTTTGGGTCTTTGGGTCTGATTTCGGGTCCACCGGTCAATGACACAACAATTTATATTTCGTTTGACCACTATCCCCCCTCACAAAAATCCCAAACTTTATCATATCATTCTAGAAGCATATTGTCAATTATTGGCTAATTTTGAATTGTCACCAGTGGTCCTCAAAGAGTAGACAAGTGGAATCTTATTTGTTTGTGTCATTGACCGGTGATAAACTGTATTTGAACCTATTTCCAAATCTACTATAAAAAGTTTTTTAAGGACCTGGTCGGGACCCTCCCCCCCCTGGCATATCCGGAATTCGGATCCCGATCCCGACTGCCCCTTGTCAGACAACGTAACGTCGTCTGGTTCATTCCCGATGTGTGCTTCCGAGTCATCGGGATCCAGTGGTGGCTTATCTCAGAAGAGGAACTCCAGATCATCGTCCATCGGGGCGAGAGGCGGTGGATCTCGTTAAGCGGCGTGTACGTGACAAAGTGTTATTATGTTACTGATTGTCACTGAGCGCACCCTTTTGGCACCCTTGCCGACCAAACTGCACCTGATTTCCCATTAAATTCTGCCTCATCTGCGCACCGCCCAACATCTGGATTCAGTGGATACGAGATTCTTAATGATTAATCTTAAGCAGCCTCTTGTCTGGCCTGAGTATGCGACGTTATCGTGCAATCCCTTACCGATTTTCCGCGTCAGAACGAATGACTATGGGGGAAACCGTTGCAATTGGCGACTCAGACAAAAGTGTTATCGTGGCGATAGGTTCCCAAACGTCAGGAAATTCCGCTGGAAATTCGCGCTCCAGTGCCTCAATGGCACGGTCAGGTTCTGATCAAACAAATCCGATTTTTCCGACAATGGAAAATGAGACGAGGTCCGAGGACGCTAGCCAAACTCTTCCATAAAGTCCGCTCAACCTGCTGTATTTTTCAAAAGTCTTCGGAACTAAGATGGCGTCGAACAAGATATTATGGAAAACTCCCGAACACCCCAGATCCTACTTCTTGGGCGGCACGTCCTCCAAAGTGGCTATCAACTGATTAATGTGGCCCCGAGTCAAACCCGCTTCCCTGAGATCATTGTCGGTTGCCATGACAAGACCCCCCACGGTGCTGTAGCCATCTGCTATAAGCAAGCCACGGATAGTTTCGTCGAGTTCGTGCAGGTCAGTAACCTTCATGTCCGGGTTGGGCTGGACGAGCCACCCTTCCGTAATGCGTGCTCCAAAGTCGTTTCCCTCGCCTATCCCCCCAATCCCTCCCACTCCCTCGGTCCCTGCCGACCTGCCTTCGCCGCCTTCGCCGCCAATACCCCCTGAAATCGGGGGCATTAATGATATTCATTGTGCGAGAAGTGCAAAATCGCCCACCAGTTATTTCCTTGAAGTTTTTCGTAGCCGCGAGGCTCATACGACTGGCCTGACCAAAACCCCCGGGTCCGCTCCCTTTGCCACCTTTCCCACCCGTACCGCCTGGATATTTTGAGATCAGAGTGCCGAGGCAAACAAACTAGCGGAGCGGGACATACCTCGGATAATCGGCCTGAGATCTTGAGCATCGAAGACTTGCTTCTGCGGTGACTGCTCATTCTGGCCCTGGGCTGAGTTGACTTCCACATGGTGTTCATCATCGGGGTTATATAGCGAGTAAAACTGTAGAAGAGCTCATTCGCGAATCGCAGACTGTATCGTGCGTGTGTAACCGACCATTCCGCATGAAAAATGACTAAAATGTTCTTTAACGTCGAGCGAGTTCATCCGGAACATTACTGATATTTAGGTGTCGGTAAGTTCCACGAAGCTTGTAAAAGGAATGCGTACCTTTTAGCCCATCAATGCGCCACTCCACAGCTTCGAAGATGGCATCCAGCGATTTGTTCATTGTCGTGAACTCCGAGTGCTCACGACCCGCTCGCTGCATAGTATCCCAGTGGTGATTCAGTAAGAGGTACAAGAGAGGGAAGATACACTGAGTGAAGTTTTAGTAGCCTTGCGAGAAAGACCGAAACCAACTTACGTGGTCGATGTGCTTGTGGTTGAGAACTTCCTGGACTTTAGCCCGTCCGTCCAGAGAATAAGACTAACCTTTTCAGCTCAGTTTCCAGCAGCTTCTCCTCCCACTTCCGGAACTTCTCTGTCAAAGTGTTCAGGCGCGACTCATCGAGTATCTTTTTCGAAGGTGAGCGTGTCGAGCGAAGCAGAAGCTTTACGCGCCGGATCGCGGAGCTGGAAAAATACGTGTTCGCGGCCCGCAGATTGTCTGGATGGACGCATTGCGAAAGAGAAGTCGACTGCGACAGGATGACTTCTATCTTTTTCTTGTACCAGGCCAGAGTTGGGTACCACCCTACGGCCCAAAACACTATGCATTCTGCAAGGCTGTCGAAGTAAGCAACATTCATAACTTAGAGTCGTCCAGTTTGGTGGTGACACACCTCCAGTCATTGGGCTTGAGGGCCGTAAAGTTGTCTAATTCCTGAGCGGAAACGTGCCCTGATCCATCCGCATCGACAGCCTCGATGATCAGTTCTGCGTGCGCGGGATTGATATATTCGAGAACCCAGTGTTCGTTATCGTACTGCGAACTGAACTTCTTTTCGTAGTACTCATTGAGACTGGAAATAAAGTTCTTTCCGGGAACAGGGTCGGACCAACCGTGTGCACGCCATACTTCTCGCATGTCCTGGGTGTGTAAATCCGTCACAATTCAAGAGAAGACTGGAGGCAGCGGCGAACTAACCGGATCCTTAATCGTCATGTGCGGCCCACTGTCGACCGCAGCCAGGATTTCCTTTTTGTCGGCAGTCATTGTTTGGAAAAGTCGGCCATTTTCCTTCTCAAGTTGGGAGGTGAATAGCGCTATGTGTTTCATGAAAACTTCATCCACATTCTCCGCAAGTTCCTTTTCAAGTGACTTTTTTTCATTGGCGAGCTGGCTTGGCGTCAGGAACTTTTCGCCCTTCGCAAAGAGCTGTTCCTGAAGTTCCTTGTTTCCTATGTAGTCCTGGGCTTCATTCTTGATGGATTCCCGAACTTTGCGCTCATCCTCCGTCTCGAGCACCCTGAAAAGTTCTTGCATCTGCTTCTTGAGGTCCGCTTGGTGCTGATCAATTTTCTTGTCGATCTTATCTAACTGGCGCTTGGACTCGAGCTGCAGGGAGAATTGTACCTCCCGTTTGTCGTCTGCGAATATTTGTGCATGTCCCGCAAGTCGATCTTCATAAATTTTGCACTTGATCATCTTCGCTGAGGCGAAATGTAATTGCGCACCAAGTTGGCGAGAAAGCACTCACCAAAGAAGCCCTTCGCTTGATACTCCTCACAAGCACTGCGAGCCGAGGTGATGTGTTCCACAATCGACTTTATCACTATCCTCATCTTGGTTTCCACTGTCTGGTCGCCGATGTTCTCCGAGTCCTTTAGACTGCACAGGGATTATTTGGCAGCCATAAGTAAGAACGGAGAGAGACCCACCAAAAAAGCACCACTATCATGTCCTGCATCTGAAGCAGTACGGCGAGGACCTTCTTATCGTTCTCGCGGCGCGTTACATCTGCATTAATAGCCAGTTTGAATGCCTGGGCCGCAACTTGGGACGACTCGCAACCGTTTCAGAACATGAGAGGTAATTGACACTCACGGCCGATGAATGGATGTATCTTTCCCAGTATGTCCAGCCCATCCATGA
Source organism: Mycena olivaceomarginata (assembly GCA_029378375.1). NCBI lineage: Eukaryota > Fungi > Basidiomycota > Agaricomycetes > Agaricales > Mycenaceae > Mycena > Mycena olivaceomarginata. The sequence goes on along the minus strand of JARKIC010000620.1, from coordinate 80,084 downwards.
TAATCTTGGACGTTTGGGCTAAGGCGGTGAATTTCTCCTCGATATTTTTTACGTCTAGAGCGGCCGAAAGCACATTCTTTACGCTGCTGATCGCCAACTCGTTCTCGGGCTTTTCCAAAAACTCGTCAAGCTGGTCGTTCCAATTTATCACCTGGCTGTAGTCTGACTCCGCAGCATCGATAATGCTGTCCTCCGCTTGGCTCGGCGCAGATTTTGAGGCTGTCTCCTTTCCTTGGCTGTCTCGGAGGAGACTTGTACGAGTTGACGCCTTGGGCGCAAGAGTTGGGGGAGACATGTTCTACGTAGCTGTGCGGTCGGTGCGGACTTTGGGTGAGATGTGAGATTATATAGAGTGGCAGAGTGGCGTAGTGTTCACACCGGAAGTTAAGCGCATAGACGCCGAATTTATCAAGAACTTATCATGCCCCTGGTCACGATGTCGCCATTTAGACGCCGTAGAAGTAACCACTTTTCGCAATCAAGAGGACAAGAACATGCTGGCGGTCAGGACACCAAAATTCTCGATACCGACGGAAACCGTCGGGATTATTGAAGATCCTACAGCTGTTTGAGACACGCTGACTTTTGAGCCGAAATTTTCTTGGGTGTCCCGGGGGAGGCTTGCATGAGTTGAGGCTTCGGGCGCTTGCGCCAGAGTTGGGGGAGACATGGTATACGTGGATGTGCGGTCGGTGCGGACTTTGGGTGAGATGTAACATGATATAGCTTGCGACTTGCGAAGCGCTTAACGTCCGCGCGCGATTCGCCGATTTGCGAGGAGGTGTACACGTGTAAATCCTTCTGCATCCCATTTTCAGCTTGCTAATTCGGGTGGTACGTAGACTACGTACCATTTCCCCCATCTGTGCACCCTGTCCTGACTCCGCGCGGCGCTCCCGAGTCTCGGAGCGCCCGTGCGGCGTTACTCGTATCTTAAGCAGATGTGGTGATGAGCATCGTACATATAAGTATATTTGTGCACACCGCCCGGGGATGGCAAACACCGTCGGGGCACACGACCGAAGTCAGCTTCCGAGTTAGAGGTAGAGTCATTTCCGTACGTACTTACTCAAAGTCAACCTCAACCTCATTCGACTGCAACAACTTGTCATGCATTGAACCCAGTGCAATTGATCCGGTACCTGATACAACACGATCCATCTTTCTCCTCATCCAACCAATTACAACTTCAGGGCTAGCCCTCCAATCCGCTCCACCAAAATCTCATTCAGGCCCGCCGCAAGCGACGAAATGCCCCAGTGGTCCGCCGCGACCTCCTTCCTTGTCACGGGCCCCTTGACGTACTTCTCCGTATTGGCGTCCGACCACCATGGCAGCGCGACGATGTCCTTGGTGAACGCGACGAGGAAGGGCTGCACGACGTCGCGCGCCGCGGCGGGGAGCTCTGGTTGGGATGTTGTCAGTAAGCCGTATGTACAAATGATACAATATGACGGATGCAATACGCACTAGCATCTTCCGCGAGGTTGGCGTCGTCGACGTTCGCCTTGTACCAGCAGAGCGGCGCGGCGAGGCCACCGCTGAGAAGCACGGTGCGGAGGTTCTCTTTGTCCTGCGCAACGGCGCGTGAGCTTTATTTACGCACCGTTCTCGAGAAGAAAAGAAGGAAGAACTGACTTCTGTGGTCATGGACGAAGGCAGTGCAGCGGTTTTGTTACCTTCGACCCATGCGCGCGCCCCGCCGTCAACGCAGATGTTGTCCCTCCACGACTCGGGCATCTCGGGGTATAGCAGGCTGATGAACGAGTCAATCTGCGAGTTGGGTGTAAATAAAATATGTTATATGGATGATCATCAAGACGAGCTTACATTTTTCTCAATGAGCGCCGCCGCGTCGGGCGCGAGGAAGAAGCGCTGGTATGCGAGGACGTCGTACCCGACCATCTGCGCGATCTCTCCGTGCAGAGGAAGCGTGTTGATACCCTCGGCCGGCAGGTATCCCAGGGCAAAGAACGCGCATGCCGAGATGCGTTGGGGGATGTAGTGCAGCATGCGGGACACAAGTTACGAGCCCCTGAAGTAAAGCGCAATCCCAAGTAGTAAACTGTTAGCCAGACCATCTATGAAGCGGGCGAAAGAACACGAACGCACCAGTCGTGTCCGATGGCGACAACCTGCGCGAAGGCCTCCGCGTCGAGGATGTCCGCCATGTCCGCTGCGAGGCCGTGCCCAACGTAGAGCTTGGGGTCCGTCGGCTTGTCCGTCCCGCGATATCCTAGGTGATCAGGGACGATGATACCGTAGCCCAGAGGCTGGAAGAACGCAACCTGCTTGCGCCAAAGAAAAGGAAGCGGAGGGGAAGCCGTGCGAGAAGAATAGGACAGGCTTGCCAGCAGTAGGGGGAGAGTAGTAGTACTGTACTATTTGATTCAATTCGCGCGCTCTGTGACCCGTGACATCGAGCAACGAACTTTCATATTCGTCGATTGCCCCTGGGGACCGTGACACAAAAAAAAATCGCGCTTTGCTCCAGGACATCCAGAATTCCATTCTAAGCTCCAACAAGGACATCTGCTTATCCCTGTTCCAGGTATTGAACTCCCTTTATCTACCAAGTAGTTTCAATAGAACTTGGAGGCTTTGTGAGCTGCCAGTGTAATTCATAGTGCTTTAGCGTCGAGCGAGTGCGTATGGGAGCGGGAGAAGTCGAGTTTATCCGATCACGTCAAAATTGGCAGCTGTGTGAGCACCACAGCGATTCCAACATTAGGGCGCGTCAGCGAAGAAAAAAAAAGATTTTGGACGCATTTTTTTCGCGATTTGTGACTTTTTTGACAAGTTTCGCGTTCAGCCTCGGTGACCTGTGACAGGCGCGAAATTATTCGTTGATTCGGGGGCCTGTGACGCGTGACCGACGAATTGAATCAAATAGTACAGTATGTGTAGTTGAAGCCGCGCTTAGTCTTGGTCTGCTTGTAGTTGTTCCCGTCCATTGTCTTCAGGATCCTGAGATGGATGTGCTGTGAAAAAGGATTAAATATCGACAAGTAGCCCCCTCCGCTTGCCTTTTTCCTGACAAGCCTTTCTCCCGATGAGCCTTTCTCCCGATGAGTCAAGTCAGATATGTCAGGCTTCCTGAAAAGAGACTATCAGCTTCCTTCGTGACGAAGGATCTTCCAGTGGGGAAAAAATCGAGAGGATGGGAGCGCCTGCAGACAAGACGCTGCGTCTTCTACAACGACGCGCGAAGCAAGCATGAAAGCAAAGATCAATTGTATCGGCAGTTGTTGTTTGCCGGCCGGTCCGGCACTTGCCACTCCTGCTTACAACCACCCATGCCGGCACCGCGCGAAACGTCTTTCCAGGCTATAGCATGTCGACTAGACTCCAGCAGTCAACTCTTGGTTCCTATAAAAGCTCGCTTGATGCGTCTGCTTGATCCGATCCAAAGATAATACTGGCTCAGTTCGACAGACCCACCGGCCCTGGTCGTCTCTGCTTCTTGAGCCTATCTTTCCCGAGCCATACCCACCTCTCATCGACTCCTTGCGCACACCAGAGATCTTATATCAAATATTCGAGAGGAACGGCCGCCTAGAGTGGCTCGGGGATGCAGTGGGGACTGTGATCGTCCTCTCGACTCGCCGTCTGTTGAGGAAGCCCAATAACTTCATGCATAAAGTTCAGTTTCCCACCTGAAACCTCATGTCTGATGTTTGCTGATTTTATCGGCTCAGGCGATCTTGAAGGCGCTCGGCAACAAGTCTCAACTGGCGCATTTAGTACTTCTGTATGAGCTACACTTGCACGATTTGCACCCCGAACAGCAATATGCGAATCCCAGTCTTGACAGAATGTGCAAGCTGTTTGAAACCTTTCACGGCTGCTGTGGCTCTCGATCTCGGTGCGTCTCCAGCTACCTGCAGGCTGCTTCTGGTGTGATAACTCACGCGCCCTTGGCAGGGATCCCCTACACCCTCAGCTGGCTGCAGGATCTCGTGGATCCTTGGGTCGCGGAATATATTGCGTTCCACGATGCCACCATCCTCGCAAAAGATCTCAGAAGGTGTCAGGAGCTTGTTCGCGAACACCCCGAGTTAGCCCGAGTATCCGTCGATCTCGGTATGAACAGCCAGCGCCATCACAGCTTTTGGGCCTGGCAGCCTGTCACGGCGCGAGCTTCCCTCTTGGATATTGGCTCTGGATTCGCGTGAGCATTGGCCAGACACCGATGCCTCCAAGGTCCATTTAGACGACGCTTACCCACCTTGGCCTCCCGAGTTTACGTCTGAGGATGGCCAGGTACTGTCCGACGCACTGCCAACTACTGTACTATTTCGACCAAGTGTTCAGTCACAGGTCACACCACCCACTGAACTGAACACTTGGTAAAAGTAGTCACAGGTCACCGACGTGACTGAACAGTGGGCAGTTTAAATATTTTTGTAGCTAAAAATCGAAAAAATTCTCCCCGGAATCTCAATTTTATGACTTCGAATGGCGCTTTCACAATTTTTCAAGCAGACAGATCCACAGTACATTAAACAGTGAGTCGAACAACTCTATCATCTACTGCACCCATATGTGTTCGCTGCCGTGAGGAACAGGAACCTTCGTATCCCGCTTTGGAATTCAGGAGGATGAAAATGCGACAGAAAAATTACTTGTATGGGATTGTCGGATTGATGATAATCTGATGCAATAATTTACGCGTCGAAGCGCAATTCCCCGCCATCCATGATGCGCAATCTCAAATGAACACTTGAAAATAGGTGTCACAGGTCCCCGAGCCTGATGAACCGATGGCAAATGAACAGAGGTGGTCACAGGTCACAAGGCATGAACACTTGGTCGAAATAGTACAGTATTTGTGGGGGAGCCAACGGCCCAACACCTCCTGCTTCTGTCGCATCTCGTGCCTCTTGTGACAAGAAGGCTTCTGAGAAACAAGATCATCGTCGTTCAAAGATCTTGACAAAGCTCATGCACTCTGTCAAAATCAAAGCTCCGTTTGTCTACAACGGCACGGCTGATTTTGATAAATTCGAGCAATGGACTTGTGAAGTCGACAGCTAGATCGGTTTCAACCCCATATCTAGTCGCTGGGCCTGTTCGTTCAATCGCTGTATTCGTTTCTGGGCCTGTGTCCGAGTCCTTCATAAGACATAGACGTCGGGACTGTGCTCAGGCTGTGGTTTCGGAGACCGTCGTCGTCTGAAGACAAAAGTAATCACCGGATGGAAGGTGACTGCCGATCTGTTCGGCTTGAAATCTTCACCGACCATAATATTATATATATCCTCATCCCCTCCTCCTACGGAAATGACCTAAGTCCTAGGAGGTGATGCCAAGAATGAAGTTGCTGTCTTAAAAGCTGTATGGTCACGGTGTCACAGCAGAAAGTAGTCTCTTATAAACAGATGCTATAACATATTCAACTCGTACCTCGTTTGTTATAAGCAGAAAGTGCCCCTAGAACTCCTGGCCATCCTCTCTCAAGCACCTCCATCATGCGTCCGATGTACAAATGTTTCGGACTGCTCCTCGCCGTGTCGCTCGCCCTCTTCTTTGGCCTGTTTTTCGGCTTGAACTACCCCGGTAACCTGAGACCTCCACAGTTGAGTCCTGGAGCGATTGAAGCTAACTGAAGTTTACCACAGAAATCGTGAGGCATGGCTGGCCTCTCGCTCGGTGCAAGGTTCTCAGCGCAGAGATCGCCACACGATACTGCTGTGAGACATCTTGCTCGACGGGATCGTGCCAAAGTGCCCCCGGAGGCTCGCCACAGTGTAGCTCCGTCACCTCGTCAATCGACAGTGGATATACTGTACCATTTCGACCAAAGGTTCAGGTGACGGGTGACAGGCAGTCGTGAACTGAACAATTTTGACCTCGGTGACGGTGACTTTGCAATTTTGGGCCTAAGCAGGCGAAAAAAACATCAAAATTTTCAGTCCGGCATTCGCCGGACTGCCATATATGGGAATTTTCTCAGGATTGCCGAGGAATGAACACCAAGTTCAGTGAACAATTGAGGTGACAGGTGACACCCTGTGAACCTTTGGTCGAAATGATACAGTAAGCCCGAGCGCATGTGCTTCGAATTCTTCTTCCTGTCCCTCGCAGTCAGGTAGCGTTTGTGATGGAGGGTTTGTGCTTCTACTGTTTCCATCTTGATATACGACTTACATCTGCTTCGTAGCTATTACTGCTGCCGGACGTGCTGCCAGACCTGCCAGTCTTGCACCTCCAGGTAAATGAAACATTTGAATACAACTTGAGATACTGAGGATTTCGACAGCTGCTCGGGAAATCCTCCGACGTGCACTCAATCTTGCACCTCCTACAAGTAAGCATTCACCGCTCCAATGCGAACATCGCCCATCTAATCAATCATCCAGGTGCAACTGCTACTGCTGTTCCTCAACCTCCGGTCTCTACTGCACTCTTTCCTGCCCAATCTGCTACAAGGTTAACCTCCAACTCATCTACTCATCTCGGGACGGCGAATCGCACAACAGTCTCCTACGTCCAAGATTTCTCGAAAGATGTCAACAACGCAGACAGCTTTTTGAATCGCCATCTCGCTAACAGCACCTCGTTTTGCAATTATAACCCCAAGGACGAGTCTCAGGTTGGTTGTTTCAGCCTTTAAATTTACATGCACAATTCTCATCCCGATACGGCAGGTCCTGTTCGATGTCTCGTTCACCGCGTGGAAATGGGCTATCACGGCCATCTTTGGAATCCTTCCCCTATTCGTGGCCCTCAGCTTATTCGCGTATTTCCTCCTCGTCCTCCCTTGCTGGACCGTGGTGCGCGCGGGATACAATGATTCGGTATATGCCTCGAGACCGAGGACTTGGGGTATAGGCATGCTCTCGCTGAAGCGCTCGGATACTGGGGCTAACGCTGGCCCGGATGTCCCGCCGCCGGCGTACGAACCGAAGGCGGAGTAGTTCTGCTGATCTTGATTCATAGCTCATATCATACGACCATGGCCCGATTCTCAATGTACTGTATGCGTCTCTGTAATTTCCAGGTACTATATATCTCACATTAAATAAACACGACTAGGATCGATTTACGTAAAGCGCCAGCGAGAGGGAGTAGAATTTCAGTATGATTCGGCTGTGCGTCTGGTATCAAGCGTGCCGAGCATTCCCAGGTCAGCTTGCCTCCTAATTAGAATGCAAACCTCGTTAACAGTTAGCTTAGCCAGAGGTAAGGTGATCCCTCAGAATCAGCCCCACAGAAATAAAAAAGAAAATCGATTACGCATCCAAGATTCGAACCCTCGCCGAGCACTGGCATTTCTGAGTAGGTAGAATGAATGGTGCACGGTGGCCGACAGACCCTTTTCCGTCCTGGTTTTGCGCAGGTAGTTTCCGCATACTTAATCGAACGAGAATCCCGCATTCCGCCCACACGAAATATGGTTCGTGGTCTGCGGGGAACATACATAGCGGAAAACAGCAACGTCGAGGTGATTTGAACTCAGAAGCACGAGGGTCAGAAAAAGGTTGGGCGTGGTTCCATCTTCTCGTGCGCATGGATCCTGAGGGATTCGAGCCCTTGCCGAGCACTAGCATACTGCGAATTGGTGTCGAATGAGTGGTGCACGGCGGCCAACAGACCCTCTTTTGACTGGGGGGATGTTATGGATGAATAAGTGTTGTCAACTGACACGGCTGGCGAAATTGAGGAGAGTTGGCAATAAGAAAGGAAGGTAAAGAAAGAAAAAAGACAGTGCCTGTAATACAGCATCAGCGAGGTGGAATTCACCGTTTGAAGTGTCGGCCATATTGAGTGACCATGGCTGGAACATAAACAGCTTCAAATGAGGGAAATTAGGTACTTTCGGGTGTTCAACTAGCATTTTTCGAGTCCCTTCGGTCGGAGCGACTTTCGGAGGCCGAATTAAGTTTTTTGGGTAAAGCAGCCTCAATATCGCTGAATAAGGGCTCCTTTAATCCTCGTATTCTTTCGTTGAGTTAGGACTTATTCCTCCCACCAACTCTGCTGAATCTTAGGATATAGGTTTGGACCATTCCGTACAAATTGTTACGTGGGCACTCGGAGACCTAAATGCGGTGGGATGTTCGTGGTCAGATGCTGAAATTTGTGTTGGGCAAGGTAAATTCAGTGAACGGTACAGATGCAGCTTATTATCGCTTTTGCGACTCCGAATTCGAGGGAAAATCCGTAGGGGGCACCAAGATTAGCTGAAAACTCGCTCAGGCTGAGCGGAATGTTTTTTTATGGGCAATCGCCGATGTTGTTCGATTATTGTTTGACTCAATGCCAGTATCGGGCATCACCCGAATTACAGGAAATACATCTGTTACCACTACATATAAAATGCCAGACCGTATTTTAGATATCTTACACATTTATACCCTCATAAGCGGTAATATGAGGTTTAGGACCTCAAATTCATGACCCACTACTGTCGGACCCCGATTATTCACATCTTTTGCATAACAATGACGTTCTACACGACAAGTGCGTCCCTCCGTGAAACAACGGGACCATTAAATGATCTGAAAAGACGCTCAATAAATGTGTTCGAACTTACTTACCACAAAGCACTGGCCATTGCTCGGCCTGCTTGTCTCTATTGGGCTGAAGGATAGTTCAATCTGTACATTGATGGCATGTGAAGTTCGCAGTTAGTGCGTTTACTCAGATTGTGATGGCGGGCAATATTGATCCAGGTTATTTGTTAAGAAGCGAGAGCGGAAATCATTGACGCCAGACTTCAATATTATTACGTATAATGCTGGGTTTCGCGGTTTGGACTTCTGAATTGTCCACGGGAGTACTGACATCCATGTTCGCTAGAATACTTCTATCTCTTTGCCGTCCTGCCGAAATGAATCGGGTTTCCCTGCTTGGTTTTCAATTAATGCTTGTTCCACGACTATACGGCACACACTGTCAGGAGGAAGCTGTGAAGCTAGCCCGGTGGGAATTACGGGCAGCTAGGATAGAGCCGTATCCAAGCCGTGTCGAACCGATTTCTATCATTCTGGGAACAATCAGCGGCCAGTCCCTTCTTTCCCAGAGCTGCCACGCCTTTCCAATGTTTCTCTCCTTCGGGTCCCCCTAAGCTTTGTGAATGAGTGCAATTGGAATATAGAGAGCAAAAAGAGCGCCAACAAATTTAAAGATAGATCGTGACCTGAGCCCGAATCCAATGGGTGTGCCTATTTCTTATTTAAGTTCACCAAATTTTAGTCTCTCTTCACAGACACTATATATCATTCTTACTCGTACCTCGTTGATATATAACCAAATGTGGGTATACAACATCTGGCACAGGTCTTATTATATTACACCTAGAATTCGATCTCGATGAGTCGGGTGGAATTTGGAGAAAGGCAGAAAAAAAATTATGTTGTTAATGGTCGCATCGAAAGACCCAAGCCTGAATTAAACCGGTACCCACTCAGCATTTTTGGTGGTGCTTTATGAAGTCTGGGTGCAGGACATCTGCCACAGGTCTTGATATATCTCCCATTGAAATAGATGATGAGTGGAATCAAATTTCACGAGGAATTCGAGAAAGCGAAAAAAAAAAAACTCACATATATGACATCCAAGACCTGAGCACTGGGCCCAGGTGCTCACTTGCTGCCAAAAAGCCCTCTGTAACTTGGGAGTGCAAACATAGATCTTCCTACTTCGCCGAGCAGCTCAATTCTGAAGGTTCAGGAAACCACTTGACAGCAAGAAACTTGATGACTATTCAATTTCAACGCCGGAAGCTTCCGGCTGGATTGGCTCAGGCATAATAACCGCTAAACTTAACGGGCTTGAGTAGATCTTCGAGCTCCGCCAATTTGCCAAGCAGTTCTATCGGGTCCTGCCATGAAGGTTCTAATGAATGCACGGCGTCGAAACTATAATTAAACGCGGCGTTCGAACGGTGATTCGCGAGCGATGCATGGATGACGCGAGCGGCAGGGGTAGATGCCGCACTTATATGCAAACGTGCATGTGTTACTGAATGCGGGTCCTGATTGTTTATCCCCGGACCCCGGCTCTTGCGAGCTATCCGTGGATTCCGTTTGTTCGCCGCAGATACGATACTCTGTCCCCAAATATTTTGCAGGAGAGGTGTGGCGGAGCGGTGTTAGAAGGGAAAAGGACTTGGCGGAAGGAGGGACGCGTCGAGAAAACTTGGCCGATCAAAATTACATAGGCATCCTATTACAATGCAGCGTACAAGCTAATCTTAATCTGACCGCTTACCTCCGTGCCTCATCGTGCTCGCACCTTCTCGCCTTGTCTCGCCGAAATACTGCCTCTTAGTCGCAAGAAATTGCTTGATACCAACGAGGCTATCAAGGTGTAGCTTCCTAGGAGCTCCTGAGATCAAAGCGGGTCGATAAGCGCTCTACGACTCTTGCTGGCATCCAAATTGCTTGGGGATTCTAGTCTTGGTAGGGACGTGGAAGAAGACAATCAAACGGGTGAGAGACCGTATGGAGACTGGGGAACTACGCGCGTTAATTTGATCTTGCTTTACGAAGCAGCTCCTAGGCCAGTTACCCCGACCTCTGGAAGCCGATAAGTATGTACCAGTACAGCTCTGAACTCGCCATTGAGGCTGATCTGGTGTCTACACCGCAGACGGAACTTGTATCACAGCTACAAGCAGAGGTGCGTCAACTGTCGTGACTGCAGTCGGGCGGGTCTGATAGTATTCGTCGCAGTCTCTGGACGCCGACAAGTGCTCCACTGGTTGCCCCGAGCCTGCGCTTGGCGCTGATTCGACACTCTCAATTGTAGGCTGCGCAAACACGCCACATACGGAACTTCAGGCCTTCAGGCTCTATCAAAGCGGTGTCCGTATCCACTGGAGCAGCCAAGCCTTGGTCTGACACACAGTATACATTGCAGCTGTCCCGCGGGTGACCAAACCACGCCGGCTGTCTTGTCTTCTAAATCTATGGCCGTGAATGCCAAGCCCGCGAAGATGAACGGTACTGCTAATAAACCGAACGGAAGTGCTGGTCACCACAGTCCCATGCCCCATCCCTCCACCCCAAACCAAAGCCCACCCCCCGAGCCGCTAGAATGGGACTGGGACATCGAGCACGCGGACCGCGCGCGCGAGCGGCAGGCCGACGCGGCCCTGCACGGCGCGACGCCCTTCGAGGTCGACCGGCGCGTCCTGAAGGACGTGGTCCTCGAGCACATGAAGACGCCCGTCGCGCGGATCGTGTTTATGAGCGCGGGAACGTTTCATAAGGTGCGTTTGTTTACGCCTCTCTTCCTTCCATTCCACCCTACATCCCCGCCTCCCTCTATTTCCGCTTCTCTTGCATTATCCGTTAACACCGATTCTATTCGCAGGCCTATCTAATCACCCTCACCTCATCCCACCAAGTCGTCGCACGCGTCGCGCGCCGCTTCATGCCGCGCCTCAAGACCGAGAGCGAGGTCGCGACGCTGCGCTACCTGCGCGAGAACACGCGCGTACCGGTGCCGGAGGTGATTTGCTACGACGCGAACCCATATAATCGGCTGGGGGGGGAGTGGATATTGATGAGCAAGGTGGGTTTTGTGGAGTGGCACGGTTTGCGTCGCGTCTCGGACTGGATTGGGCGTGCTTGGATGGCGAATCGATTGGCTGCGACGCTGCGCGTGTGGCGCGGGCTACAAACGAGCCTCGCCTGGGCGGCGCCGGGCAACGTGCCCTAGTGCGGAGGCGGTTTACCGCTGCGCACTGGCTTGGCGCACGTTTCCTATTCCGTTGGGATCCTTTGCAGGATAGAGTTCGCGCCGCGAGGAAATATCGCCGTCCTCGATGGGTGCGTGCTTGCCCTGCGCACGCCCTTTGTTTCCGTCCACGTGGACGGCGCCAGAGATGAATCCTGCCCACACATCCTTCATGTGTGAACCATTTTTGCATACTTTCCACTGTTTTGCAAGCAACTATATCTCATACTGACGCGACTCTCCTCGCAGGCACCGGGCACCCCGCTCTCGCAGGTGTACCACTCGCTCAGCTACGCGCAGCTGGTCCGGCTCCTCGACAGCCTCGCTAGGCTTGTCATCCCGCTCTTCGGGCACCGCTTCCCGCAAATTGGGTCCCTATATCTGGGCCCAGATCCTACCGCGCCTTCACCGCCCTCTCACTCGAACGCGCCGACCCCAACCCTCACGCGCGCGAGCACCCTCACCATGTCGTCGCTCTCAACCGCGTTCTCGGCTCTGGCCGACACGCCCCGCGCGAGCCAGAAACAAGAGACATACGGCTCCTTCCCCTTCACACCCGCGCTCACACCCCGCGCCCCGCCCTTGTCCGCATCCGCTGCCTCAGCCTCTCCTTCAAAGTCCGAGTACCATGTCGGGTCCATCATCTCCTGGCCGTTCTTCGGCTCCTTCCGTGGCGACCTCCCCTCCGCGCCCTCCGCCGCCTCGCCGGAGTACGTCCCGCGCGGGCCCTTCCCCGCCACGCCCGCGTACTTCGCCGGCTGCGTCGAGCGCGAGGTGCTCGCCGTGCAGCGCGAGAACGCGGGCTCCGCGGCGGGGCACCGGCTGCACCTCGACCCCGCGGAGATCCTGAGCAGCCGGCACCACCGCGTCGTCGGCGTCGAGGGCGACGAGAGCGACGACAGCGACGAGTGGGGGCTGGAGGAGAGCGAGGATGAGTGGGAGGGCCCGGGGGACGTCATGTATCGCGATTATCGGCGCGGGCAAAGGGGGGCGTTTTTGGTGGCGCATACACAGAAGAGGGAGGAGAGCGTGAGGAGGGAGTTGGCGAGGTGGATGCGCGTGGTGGAGCGGTTGAGCGACGAGTGGCGCGCGGAGGGGGAGAGGGCGGGGGTGGGCGGGGGTGCTAAGCACAAAGATGGCAATCACAAAGATGGCGATGGAGCTGAGGAGGAGTTTGCGCTCGATGCGCATGATTTGAGCTTGGAGAATGTATTCGTGGACCCGGCGGATCCGACGGTTATCGTGAGTCTTCCTTTTCAAGTGAAACTCTCTCCTTACGATCCGGGCAGACTTGCGTAATCGACTGGGAATCCACAACGACGCGTCCGCTGTGGGCCGCAGCCCATCTACCCGCCTTCCTTCAGTCGTCACCGTTCACCGCAAAGCTCTTTCGGGAAGCGGTCTTGCGGCTTGCCGACCCGACGGCCGTCGCCGGGAAGACTGGGAGTCGGAGGCCCAGCGACTCCAGGTCAAATGGAAACAACTCCCCACGCAGAATTAGTGACTCCAAGCCAAACGGAAACGGCGTAAAACCGGACCCCAATTCCAAACCCACCGCCCCCGCCCCCGATTCCAACGACGCCGACGCGAAGACCGTGGCGCGGCTTGCGCGCGAGTGGCTGCACCACGAGCGCACGGGGATGCGTCTACGCATGGCGCACCGCGTCGTCGAATGGGACGGGTGGGAGGAGGGGCTCGTGGAGAGCATACTCGGGCCGGAGGACATCGAGGAGGAGTGGTTCCACCCGGACCACGAGGACGACGGGGACGCGGACTCGGACCACGAGGGGGAGATGAGGCTTTGTGTGGACGTGTGCGGAGATGAGGCTCGGAATGGGAATGAGGGTGTGAATGGGTTTGAGGATGAGGATAATGGGGAGGGCCGAGGGATGGGGTTGGGGTTGGCGATTGGGAGGAGCCTGAGCCGGCGCCGGGATAGTGATTCCGAGGCTGGGGGAGGCGTGGGTGTCAAGGGCAGGGCGGTGATGCCAAAAGCGAAGGCGAAGGCGAAGGGCGGGACGACGACGGGCAAGCCGGCGGGGGGGGAAGTTGTTCGCCAAGAACCTCGAGCGGGAGAAAGAGCAGATGCTCGATACCACGGGTGACATCTGCGGTGGGCGCGGTGGCGAGTTGGGGCGGAGACTCGAGGCCTGGCTAACGCACAGCGGGAATACGAGTCCGGACGACGAGGAGGGCCCGGGGGCGCCCTGGCTCGAGCAGCATCATGAAATTCACGACAATATAGAAAGTCGAGGGTACGAAGCCGAGGCGGAGGACCGACTGACTGACTCTCGTTCTTGCATACATCCAGCTAACTTACAATTCAAAAGTGTACATTCATCGCGTAATTTATTCTACGGCTAGGTTCTTCGTTCTTACTGCACTACATTTGTACTGTATATGATACAAGCACTGCTGGATTTTTTGTTCACGAAAGACCCGTCTTCGCTTCCTTGGCGTCCCTCAACGCCTCCCCCAAACCCTTCTTCCACACCGCCAGCTCGCGCTCGAGGCGCACAATGTCATCTCGCACGGTCCTTCCCACCACTCCGCCCTCGTTCGGCGCGCCAAAGCCCACGCCGAGCTCCCCCCGCGCGGACACGAGCGTCTCGAGCGCCAACCGCAGCCGCTTCACGCCGCTCGGCGGGTAGCGCATCGCCTCCTCCGCGGCTGTCCCCGGCGCACGCGGCGCGGGCTCGTCGACGGCGAGGAGCTTGCCGAGCTCCGCGCGCGCGATGCCCCGCACGGGGTGCCCGTAGCGCAGGATGCCTTCGAGGCCTGCGACGGCCTTCGTGGCGGCGACGACTGCCTCGTCGAGCGCTGCTTGTGCTTCCGTCGGTGTCGGCGTGGGCGTGGTGGGCGCGTCCGATTGGGATTGGGATTGCGGATGGTGCAGATCGGCGATGAGGAGCGCGGTGTGGAGGCGTGTGAGCGCGAGGAGGGGGTGTGATGACGGGGTGGCCCCCGCGGAGGCGAGGATGGGGACGAGCTTCGAGGAGAGCTGCTTGGATTTTGCGGGGTCAGAGAATTGGAGCAAGGTGGCTTTGTCGAGCGCCTGCTGGCCGATGCGCACGGCGTCGAGAACTTCGTCGGTTTTTTGGAGGACCGCGCGGCATTTGGTGCATTGCGAGAGGGAGTTCTCTACAATAATAAAAAGAAGAAAAGAAGAAGAAGAAGAAAGAAATCCATGATCAGCGAGAGAAAGGACAGGAGGGGGACAAGGCTTGCCTTCGGTGGGTGTGGGACACATCCCGCCGCATGCTTTGGGACACCACACGGACTCGCGGGGGTCGACAGGTGCTGCGAAGGTGCAGAGGGCGCATGCACACGAGAAGAGGTACGTCTCGCGGAGAGATGCTTGGCGCAGCGCTTTGGGCAGCGTCGTGTCGATGTACGCCGTTAGGATCTGCCATAGCATTAGCTTTTCGTTTTCTTTGTGCGAGTTGAGCCCACCGACCTCTTCACCTGCAACAATGTCCCGAAGCGCGATGACCTGCATGAGGGGCTCCTGTGTGTTTGGCCGGGACCGTGGAAACACCACGACGGCGTTGGGGTCGCAGGAGTGGTTTATGAGCGCTACGGGGGGCGAGACGGAGACGCCGAGGGGCGTCAGGGAGGGGTCCGTTATCGTGAAGGTGTTTTGTAACGAACTGAAGACGGGGTGAATAGGCAATCTTTGCAGGAAGCAAGGAGAAACAAATGCGCACGCGGGAAACGAAGTTTGCGAGGTCTGCGCCCGAGGCCATCCCGAAAGATGCAATCTCGGAGGGGGACGAGAGTCCGAGGTAGCGCACAAGGGATATAGCCAGATGGGCGTGCAGCTCGTACGCCGCGGGCTCGATGTCTTTGGTATCTGTAAACTGGTTGAGCTGACAAGGCAGAAATCATACGGCAAGGCCCGATGACTAACGCGACTGGAGCAGATCTATCTCGCGCGTCTACTGGAATCGTAAGCTCGGGACCATTTTTAGTGGAGGAAACATACCCAAGCACTCAGAGGGCCCTGTTTCTGCCTCTTCCACATAATTCGGCCCAGACATCGTATCGCCTCACTGGGAATCGACGTCTCACCAGACGCTAATATGCGCTGCAATGCGACACATTCGTTTTATGCAGAGGCCAGTCGGCGTTTTGGCAGGTCTTTCAGAGTGTAAGCAAGAATCCCAAAAAAATTGAAACCGCGTACAGAATCACAATAATAAACCGCTTGACATTTGGTGCATCGTTTCAAACTGGCGTGGTTTCCCTCTCCAAAGCACTGCGAGCAATGGAGATCCAGCCGCTCATTCGAAAGCGCGGCAGCATGCGGTTTCACCGCCAGAATGACTTGACCTACAAGGCAGCCATAAATCGGTGGTTTACCTTTGAGGAGAGACAAACCAACCAGGATTGCAAGGCTTTGTGGTCCACAAGCCTCTCCCAGACGTCGGCGACGTTCGGATTTCCAGATATTCAGGGATGGACTTGTAAATGTTCTCCGTCTGTTCTGCATGCTGGTGGACCGCCTCGGAGGGCACCGCTGAGGACTCTGGACTGGTTGGAAGAGTATTTGAGGTCACATACGATTGTTTGACTTGACGAGTTGCCTTCAGCTTTGCAAACGACATTTCCGCAATGGAGATCCGGACAAAGCCGTGCTTGCTATTCGAACGGAGCTGACCCGGCTGCTTCCGATTGGTTACGGTTGCGCGGACCGGTAATTTTGTGCTCCAATTTTTTTGCTCTGGCGCGTCAGATGTCCGACTAGCACGCTTTGCGCTCCCCGACGCTGGACGGTCCTGATGGCCAAGACAAACAGCACATGTGGGTGGGTGGCTAAATTTGCAAATCACAGCATCGCATATGATGCGGACATCGCAGATCTCCCGGCGGCCATCTCCCTCCCTCCCTCCCTCCTTCCCTCATGGTCCTGTTAACCCGGTAGCCCAAAAGCCCCACGACTAGTACATGGCGGACTCGAGCGCCATCATCAGCGCCGCCCAGCTCCAAACTGAATTGTGGGTGCCTGGGAAACAAGGAGTAGACAAGTAAAATTGACAGAAACTGCAGAAACGTCAACGTCTACTTCGCTATCATCTCTTTTACGATCCTCCTTTACGACTATGGTTTGACTGTCCGTGACGAGATCCGTGGATATTGGGGCACCCGGACAACTTGGCCCTCGGTGCTGTTCTAGTAGGGGCGGTGCCGTCGAAATTTGATGGGAATCCTAATTTCTTTGTTGAAGCATAAACCGCTACGGGTCGATGGTCGGCAATTCTATCCCAATAATTATGGGGAATTTTTGGACAACACGCAATTTCGATCCGCACAAAGTACAGGTGCGTATTTCATTGGATTGTATCACCTGGCCTGCCACTCACGACGTGAAGACCTGTCGCAAAGTACAAACCTATCACCAGTACTTTTCCATTCTTGCGCAAATATTTGTTGCTGGTGAGTCTTGAGTCCGTTCCTGTCAGCCTATATCTTAAAGATGGACCCAGGCTTGCTCATCATGAGAACGTACGCGCTGTACGAACGAAGTAGGAGGGTTCTGATCCTCACGACGGGTATTGCGGTGGCTGCTGTTGCCGTCGGGGCTGTACGTTATTCCGCGTTAAGCACTGCGTGCTTTCCTGACTTTCAGCGTAGTATATTTTGACCAGCGCAAAGAGCAGTTCGGTGGACTTTAGTGGTGTGTATGTCGATGTCGGCTGCGCCAGTGGCTTGGATGAAATCGAGTATGTCGGTTGTCCTTGTAGCCGATCATTTGCTGAATAACCCGTGTAGGAGTCGCCGTATGTATTTTCTTCACCATTCATTGTCTCCGTTGACGAAGGAGCGTAGGCATTGGTTTTGGTTGGATAGGAATGCTCGTGTTCGATATAGCCATCTTTTCCCTCACAGCTTGGAAAGCCTTGGCGCACTCCAGGGAAGAACGAGGTCGCGGCGGCCTATTCACAATTCTAATACGGGACGGTGCGTGGACTCATTTCAAGCACCGTACATCTAGGTTAACATATTCTTTAGGATCGATATTTTTCTTGTAGGTTACATGCACGATGCTCGAGAGGTGCGCTGACTCCCGTAGTGTGATTGTAGCTTCCAATGGCGGGAACATTTTGAGTTTCTTCGTGCGTCCCATCCCATACTTTTACCAGCGTGCATTTAATAACGTGCCTCGCATAGTATGCCGGGGTAAGTTTACATCCGACACGCAGGATTATTCTCACACCCGGATCCCTTAGCCATATACCCGAGGCGTTGCGACGACATTTACGAACGTGTACGTGTTGCTGTTCCTCCCTCCGTTGGCGAATGTAAGTATTGATCCAAATTACGATGGACAGGATCTCCTCGGTCATGGTGTCCCGACTTATGTTAAACCTTCGATTGCATCCCCTCCGGGACACGAGCCTCATGCGCACAGGCGAAAGCACGACGCTCTACAACCCTCCGATCAGTACCGTCGTGGACCCATACTACCCGAGCACCCGATTCGCTGAATCGAGGCTTGACGACGACGGGCGATTCGGCGATCATGAGGGTTTGTACATTCATTCGTTATCTGCGGTCTCACAGATTGACTTTCTCCCTCACGATACCCAGATATTCAACTTGAGGACCTCAGTGACGTCCGAAGGCAACCATGATGATCTAAGTAGTCAGAAGAAAAAATAGGAAATTAGACCAAAAAAAATTGACAAACTTCGTCTCCGAAACTGCTTTACGTTCCAATGCAGTCCAGGTACTTTTCTCCGGTACAACACCGGGCTGCGCCTCTTCGCTGGCTTTGCAAAGTTCGCGTTTTACCTCAACATCGGGCCGATGTTCTTTATGTTCAGACTGAGATTCAAGTGGTTTTGGCTTTAAGCCGCCGCCCTGTCATATCGGCTAAATTATTCCGTTTGGAGTTGGAGTTCGGGAAGGTTCTCTTGATCCTCTCTAGTGGCAACTACTTGCAATACAGCTTCAACGTCCGTCACTTTCAATTCAACGTTAATCCGCACAACAAACCAGGTCCTTAAATTCTTAAATCCCGCTCCCGCTCGCGCTCCCGTCAACTACGGTAGGCGAGACGTTCGCGCTTCGATCTGGAACTTCGAAATGTTGGCTCACGGCGTGATCACATGAGCGTAACTTCAATCCCCACGTCGCGTCTTCCTTTCATTAAATGAACGATTTTTTTCCCAAAGCAATGTGTTATGAGACACTTTGCCTTCACTGAGGAGCATTGACATCATACACGTGTATAAATTTCCTAACTACTGAGAATCTACAGCTATATATAGTGATGGTGAACTTGTGTTTGCTGATCTTCAAGGCACTCCAACCCCTGTCCGAGGGAACGACGGCCTTGTTCTATTCGACCCAATGACCCACACTATGGCGGGGTACGGAGGAATCATTTTGTTGTGATTAACACGCGGGACTAAATCGCTCTTTAGAGGTTCTGGGCTTGAGGATTTTGGCATCAACAGCATTGAAACATTCATCAATACCCACAAGTGCAATCGGCTTTGCACCGAGCTCCGGTTTGATCAGACCTACCCACTACAGCTCCTAGAGAATGTGCTGGAGACAGACAAATTTGGTTGCGAAGGAAGTTACGGAACACCCAATGAAGAGGAAGAGGAGCCAAATGCGCCATAGGGTGTTGATTTCTTAGGTATAGTGGCGTCTATCTACGACTTGCAACTTATGCCGTACTTAGACTTCTAGTCTCATTGCTTGAAAGTATGCTTCATTTAAGGAAAGGAAGACGCGACGTGGGAACTGAAGTTACGCTCATGTGATCGCGCCGTGAGGCAACACTTCCAGATTGGGAACCGCGACCGTCGATCCAGATACCGAAATCGCTCGCCTATTACGTCAACGGCTAAACGGATGAATTGCTCCCGCGGTTAGTAAACCGCTTAGCGCTTAGTATTTACCCGCTTTGCTAACCTAATCCACTATGTTGACAAATGCCAGACAAAAGGTACTTTATAAACGGTTTGCCTGCCCTTCTCATGGGCATTCCACACATTTTCTCTTTTTGCTCAGTCCAGCGCAATAATGTCCTATTCCTTCGCAGTGAC
This sequence comes from Mycena olivaceomarginata, assembly GCA_029378375.1. Classification (NCBI taxonomy): domain Eukaryota; kingdom Fungi; phylum Basidiomycota; class Agaricomycetes; order Agaricales; family Mycenaceae; genus Mycena; species Mycena olivaceomarginata. The sequence goes on along the minus strand of JARKIC010000620.1, from coordinate 60,330 downwards.
GCGTCCTGTTAATCCCCTTGGCGTTGAGCCAGTCATCACCGAGGAGCAGCTTTGGAAGGCGCTTGAATACAAGGCGCGGAATCCATCTGTGCGTTGCCCGACTCGCATTTCCGGTTGCATCAGCCTGGGGTCTTGATTCTTTATTTGCAGGCTTTTGTCCCTATGATCTCGTCCTGCAAAGTCACGCTTGACGAGGGAAATAAGGTTAGATTTTATTCGCGAGGTTCAAAATCAGTTGGTTCAGAACTAAGTTGGTTCCGCAGCTTGTGCGGGAAGTAACTTTTGGAAGCTCGCCGAATATCGTAACGGAGGAGATCGAATCCCATCCTTCAACCATCGTCAGTTATCAAGTTCTTCAAAGCATTGATGTCGCGGCTGAATAGGTTCCAGGTGTATTTCGAGATGAACACAGGTACATTATCTACCCGCATTTTTTTGAAGAGGAGCTTAGAGGCGATGCTGAATTGCACGTACTAGGTATCCGCGTCACGAACGTCGTCTCGTACGGCCCGGACGATGAGCTGCTCCTCACCTACGGCTTTGCGAACGGAAGTACGTGTTTGTATCACGATACTGCTGAGTATCATAGTTCAAGTTTTTCCAGTCCCCGGAGTACCTGCGGATAAACCGAAGCCTAATGCTAAAGAGCTCAACGCGACGGTGGGGAAGAGTGTGGAGGGGAGCATCGTCGTCGTGCGGCAGATGGTGAAGGATGGGAAGCTATGACCCCGAGATCTGAGGAGTGTGTAGCAATATTTCCACTGGCAATCACAACTACCAGTTTGACTTTTGACAAACATTTTTCTCGCAAGTCATGGTAGCGATGCTTCGACTCGGATCCCCGCCGCTTTCCACCGCTACTGATTTCGATAGTAACCGCTTACGGTAAACTCAGACATATTCATGCACCGCCCGAGATATAAATCACGGGCCGCCTTCGAATGCCTTCCGCCTCGGATCCCCACCACTGCTTATGTCCTTCCGGAAATAAAACAACTCACCTTCTGCAGCAGCTTCAGACGCATTGCATTACTGCAAGATGATATTCCAATATTCGCTCGACTCCTTGAGCTGATCACTGACAAAATTCGGTCCGAAGGAGGACAGCGGGAACCCATAAATGCGACCCAGGCATCTCGGCAAATCTTCCCTCCCCACATCATGGCACAGGGCGGTCCGCCCATGATAGGCTGTACCGCTCCCTTCACAAATCGAGTATTCGACTCAAGTCACTTCCAACAGTATTTATTCGGAAATAGCGACTTTAAAAGCAGCACGACCAACATCAAATCGACAACCAACCATGTTTGCTTCCCATCTTGCTGAGCTGGATAAACCTGTACATCGCGCCGTTCATTTCTTTCCCGCAATATTCGATGTTCTTCAACTGATAAACCCTCGTCCCGCAGCCTCGTCCACTTCCCGCCGGCCTGGTCGACTTCCCCGCGGCCGGGCTCCCCGAGTACGCCGACTGTTACGCCATTATCGTCGATGATCTGTACTCTCGCTCTACACTCTCTTCCTTCCTGAGCGAGGCCCAACTCCAACCGTGGATATTCGCAAAAATCAACATCGGCAACACAGGCAGGGCGTTGACGCTGCCAGCGGCGAGCGCATCATACACGACTCCTTCCCGATCTCGGAGCAGATCTTCGCGGAACTGCGTCCGCACCTGAGTGCGATTGAGGAGATCGAGGAGCAGACGTACGTCCCCGGTGTTGGCGACGCGACACAGAAGTGGCGCATGGTACGCCTCAATGAGCGTCTGAGGTTCCTGCGGTACCCCAAGGGTGGATTCTTCAAAGCTCACGAAGACGGACGTTATTTCGAAAAGTGCGTTGCCTGGTGCCGAGTATATGTATGAATATTGATATTGTTTATGCAGACAAAACGGGCAAAAAACATTCTACACGCTGCAGCTATATCTCCCATCAGACGCGTCCGGCTCAGAGGAGAGCTTCCACCCAGCACTCGGCGGGGCGACGCTTTTTTGGGGTGCGGATGGCGCCTACGCGAGGGAAGGCTGCCCGTACGCCGACGTAGAGGCGCTCCCGGGCCCGGGTCGTGCGCTGGTGTTCCAGCATGACGAGCTCCTGCACTCTGGCGAAGGGGTGCGCTGCTGGCTTGCGTACGAGTTTAATCAGAACCCTCACATAGTTTGGACAGGTCCTCGAGGGCGTCAAAATCACAATACGTTCGGATATTTGTATGAGAAAGTTGGGAAGCCGGTGTCCGTTGCGGGGCGCGGGTGAATGCTTATTTGGGTGTCTCTCATCTCAAAAGGATAGTTTGCGCTGCAATTCAGTCTGAAAAATCATTTGAAAGCTATTGTGCGCAATTCGGTTCTAGTCTGCTCATGTTTCGTCAATCCGAGTCGACAGAACAATACTTCATCATAGAAGACTAAATTCCAGTTCACATCTTTGAGGTCTCTTCCCCAACAGTATTGATTGTAGAATAAATCAATGATTTCAGTGATCTCCGGCAAAATTTGGCCAGGTCGCCCAGAGTCAAGTCCTGCGTTCGCCGGGCAAAGAATCGTTGAAAAGAATTATGTTCTGGTTCGAGGGGAAATCGGTAGAATCAAACAATTGTCTCCATTGACAAGGGTCCCACGCCATGTAAAATTCAAACATCAGTCTTCTCGCCTCCCACCTGTGCTCCCATGTTCGTCAAGTATCCTTTGGGATGGCGACAATTTAACGCGCCGGTGCAGAACAGTTGAGCCTGGGGCTCGGTTGTTGAGTGCTGACTTGCCGATATAGCTTTCTTGTGTGGCCCTGGGACCCGGGGGTATTCCACGGTAATCTGCCGCCACATATCCAAGTCGATTCAGGCAAGGTACAAGGAAATCTTCGTTTTTCAACCAATGCGTGGTATGTTTGGTTGCGGTTCAACCTTGGCCGCGGCGATCCTTGTCACTGACAGCGTGGATCCAGATTCCGTCGCCATCATCGCAAGTCGAAACACTCATCTGACAATTTGCAGGGTGTGCTCCGCGACGGCGCCAGCACCTCTCTTCCCTTCTGGCCCTCACCTCCACACAAGTTAATGGTCGATGACCCCGCCCACTTAGCCTCTGACATGTGAGGAACGTCTTCGTTTATTCCAGCCCGCAGAACTGACTCTGGCTGCAGTCTGACCCATGGGTACCTTCAGATTTTCGGTATATGTACGCACTCACCCTTCCCGCTCGCCCTCGGCACTTACCCCTTTTTTAGCGCTGATGTACTGGGACTGGCTCATCACGCTCGGTCCGTCTCGTCGCCTCGCTCACACGTAATTTGGCTTGACCTGTATATTTTTGCAGGCGCTGAGATCACATTCATGTGGGCGCGCGCGCGGTCGGCCAGCGCGTACTGGTTCTTCGCGGTGCGGTATGCAGGGATTATAGGCAACATCCCCATCACGATTTTCACGTTCTATACGATTCCTATCCATGTACGTCCCCTATCCCCACAATTTTTCTGCCTTGCTGATTGTTTGCCCCAGTGGTTTGTTTGATGCGCAATGCGGTTCGGGACTGAAGTCTGAATTTTGGGTTCCAGGTGCCCTGCGTATCACACAGGCCATCAGATCGTGATCGTTGGGACGCAGCTCCTCGTTTCTAGTCAGTGTTTGCTTGGGTAGATGGCTCCTCGGCGGCTCTGCCAACTGACCTCTTGTGTTGTTGCGGACAGTCGCGATGCTGGTGCGTGTCCACGCGCTCTACGGACGCAACCTCCGCCTCCTCGCGGGTGTGGTGGTCCTCTCGCTCCCGCTTCTCGCGGTCATTTTTGTGCGTGTCGGATCCGTCTATTTTTGTTGCGGTCATACAACTAAGAGCAGAAAATTATTTTCAGTGGTCGGTGAAGGGCCAGCACTCGAAACCCATCCTCGGGTTCCCGGGGTGTCATACCAGCGTGGCGCAGTCCAGGTGAGTACATATCTGCAGAACCCTCTCAGCCCGGGCTCAAAATTCTATTTTCTTTCGCAGCAACAACCGTACGTCAGCTCGCTCGCCCTTAGTGTCTTTGAACTGCGTGATTAACGACGAAACGTAGACCTGGCCGGCGCATGGTGGGCGCTCTTCGCGTTCGACTCGCTCTGTTTCGGGCTCACACTGGGCAAAACGTACTCGACCTGGCGCCGCGCGGGGTCGGATTTGGCGAGCCATCTGCTGATTCATACGCTTGTGCTGCGGGATGGTGCGTGTCTTTCGTGCTTATGAGTTCATTATCTGACGTCTGACATTTGGCAGGCGCATTGTACTTCGCGTGAGTTCGCCCCGGCACGCTGCTGGGAGTTGGCTGATGGATGATTTCATTGATAGTGCGATGACGCTGGCGAACCTGTCCAATATTATCACTTTCTATGTGCGTTTTCTTCTTTAACACATTTCGTTTTTTGTGTCCTCATCGCGATGCTACTGTAGATAGCCGGGGTAAGCAGGCTGGCTGCGACCCCTACAGTGACTGACACTTGTGGTTGAATTATAGCCGGCCCTCGGCGGCTCGCTCTCCACTTTCGCAAGCTGGTAAGTCATGCATGTTCCTTGTCTTTCCCCGCCAGTCAACCCCATGCATTTCACCCGCTTATACGTAACTTGAAACTGACGATGCGACGTGCGAACAGCGTCTCGGTGACGATGATGGCGCGACTCATGCTCAACATCGTGCAAATGTCCGAGGAGGGCCGCGATGGTGCTAACCTGGGTCTCACGCACCTGGACCTCGACGCGTGTGATAGCCCGGTTGTGTTTCGCGCCGGGGCAGGGCGGGGGTTTGCGGAGTATGGCGGTGGAGCAGGGTACGGCAGTGGAGCAGGGTACGGCAGTGGCACGCAGGATGGGCACCTCGAGAGCGGCGAACCTGGGCCGTCGCATCGGCCGCTCGACTCGGAGGCGGAGACACAGAACCTCCGGAGGCGGGAATGAAAATTAGGAGAGTATCTATTGTGTGTTTTATAAGAAATGTATGTATTGTATATGATCAATCTCGGAGTGCCAGAGTGAAAGCAAAAATGGTTCTTGGGCATTCCAGCGGATGAAACGCTCGCAACGAATTTCCAACATGCGGGCTGTCGGGAGCAAGAGCCCGAACCGGCACAGACTAACCGGCATCTCCCGGCTCTTGCCTTCCTCCTCCTCCTCCTCTCTTCCTTCCCCGAGTAATCCCTCCTCCCCCTCCAAAACTCAAGAAAAAATGCTCGCAAACGTCGTCCTCTCTACTCTCCGCCCTCGCTGGTGCTGCCTCCGCTGCCGTCTCCAATGGCGGCCTCAAGCTCCTCGTACCCGGAGGAGACAACTTGTGGTGGAGTGCGTGCTGCTTTTCCTTTGTAATGGGTGGTCCTACCGGTCATGGGCTCCCACTGTGTCCTCGGCTGTGCGGGCGTCTATACGACATCAGAGGAGACCCTGATTTTTGTCAATTTTTGGGCAAACTGACCAAAAACTGGCGCTACTGCGTCGCGAGACTTGTCTTGCAATGCCTTTCGCTGCATGCATCTGGGCCTCTTGTATTCCGTGCGAAGAATGTCCCGTCCTTCACTCACCTCATCTCCTCGTTTGTCCTCGCCTCGACAATGTGCTGACCCGATTATATTTTACCAGTCACCGGCCAGCCCAACAACATCATCTGGTCCTGCAGCGAGAGCACCTTCACCCAGTTCACCATGTGGTGCGTCTTTCCTGCATTCCTACTTGATCCACACAGCAAACTAAGCGCGGACTTGCAGGATCAACAACAGCGACGTCTCCCTCCTCACCGCCATCACCCCGCTGTACGTCTGCATGCTCATTTCCTTGACTTTCTTATCGTACTCCGTGCCCTGCGTATCCTTGTCTCCGCGCGCACCGTCCATCCTCCTATCTCCTCTTTAGCTACACACTTGCCTTCTCACCTTTTTTTTTTTTTCAAATTCGCTCTCACCCACAATCGCTGACGCTCACCCCCCATCTTAGCGTCCCCGTCGAGCAGAACTTTAACTGCGCGCAGCTCATCGCGGGCGAGGTCGTCACCATGCCCGTCGGCAAGGGCTACACGATTGTCCTGACTGATATCACGAATGCGACGAATGTGCGTGTTGGCTGTCTCTTACTTAGAATTCTTTCTCTTTTTTCTTCCCTCGGGGGCAAGATGGAGGGACGCGGACGTGCGTGTGGGTCTGCGAGTGTACCATGGCTGCATGGGGATGCGCGGCCCTCAGCGGCGGAGACTGTGCGGCGGGGAGAAGGGGAGATTGGGCGGCGACGTAGCTGTCGGGTGTGTCGCGTCGTCGGGGCCCACAATCGACGAAAGCACGGAGGAGGGGGTTTGGATGTGCCAGAATCGAAGAGGGGCTGGGATGTGCGACGGGTGGATGCCGACTGTGTGCTGTTGTACGGTCTAATCCCGGTCGGGAGAAAATCCCGCATGCCCGTACGCGCATGTGATGTCGTCCTCGGGTGCGCGAATACCGTGCGGCTCCCTGCGTCTGTGCGATTGCGGGGAGCGGTTTGTCGGTGTGGGTGTCGTAGTCAGCCCTGTGTGGGTATGGGTGCGGATCGTGACGGGTGGTATCCCGCGCACATCTCGTACATGTCGTCGGTGTGGCGGATCCACGCCTTCTCCCTCTCGGCTCGTCTCATGTCGCGATGGATGTCCAAGGCCATCTATCCTCTCCCCTCTTCTCGTACAGCCCTCCCGCTCCCTTCATCTTCCCGCACCCTCTCCACCCTCTCCTCTCTCGTCCTCTTTTCCTTCTCTTCGCATTTACATGCTGACGCATCCGCACTCGCAGGTCTACGCCGTATCGGACCCGTTCGAGATCAAGGCTCTCTCCGCCGGCTACCCGCCTGCGACCAACACGCCCGTCGATTCGCAGAGCGCAACGGTGTCGAAGGTGTGTGCTTTTTCGGTCATTTTTTTTTCTTGTTTCCTTTTGGATGAGACGGGGATGAGTGTGGAGAGGAGAGTTCTCGCCATTTTGTGTGCTGTGGTTTGGATTTGGGTGTGTTGTGTGGGAGGGGCGGCGTGGGGGGACGGGGAGGAGGCCTGAACGGGGTCCAAGCGAGATGGGCCGGCGAGCGGAAGCTTTGGGGTGTCGCGCCGGTGATGGGAGGAGCTGCGTGCGAGCGGGTGTATATGGGATCGAATGGGGGTGGATGAGGCCTCTTAGGCGACTCAGAAGGAGGAGGAAGAGGTGTGGATAGAGCGGGGGATGGGGATTGGGGGCAGCGGACGCAGAGAGACACAGACGCCGCACTATTCCGTCCGGCGGTCGCGGCTGGTGTGGATGAGGCGACACGAGCGGTGCGGGGCTCGAAGGTGCGGGATGCATGATATGGTGGTGGAGCCACAGATGGCGTGTAGACACAGTTCCTCTCGCTCAGCATCCCGCCCGGTGGTAGCGGCCACATATGAATGAGACGAGCGGTGCGAGATTGAAGACGACGGCACGGCACGGCGCGGGATAACGCACTCATGTGTGCTATGGTGGTCATACTCGAATCGTTTACGATGGGACGCATATGAGGGTGTGCATCTCATACGCCATGGACTGTCTCGGACTTTTCTTTCACTTCCTCACTGCTTCCTCTTACTCTTCTCTCGCCCCTCGCCCTCACTTCTCTCAACTAACTGTCTCCCTCAGGGCACGGCCTCGAACGTGATCAGCGGCAGCCAAACTGGCACCGGCAGCGGTTCCTCGCCCAGCCAGACCGGCACAGGCGCCGCCAGCTCGCTGCGCAGCGGAATGGCTGCGGCGGGCGCGCTCGTCGGCGCTGCTGTCATCGCGGCGCTGCTCTAAGTGCCCACGCCAATTTTTGTGATTTGGCGAAGACGGACTCTAATTATGCATGTGGATGGACCTGTTGTTGACATTCCTAGCGTATTCGTGGTGTACATATGTAGACCACATCCCCCTCCCCTCAGTACCCTACGTATTTTTCCTGTCGTTACGTGTCGGCTTGATATAGTATGCTTTTTGTTTGAGTTTGAGTTGGCGGCGTGGGTGTTCCGACGATTGAGACGACATGCAGGCATCGACAACGCAGCGAAAATGCGGCAAAACACAAACACACACTCTGCAAGGCTCGCCGAATCGAATGGGTGCCTGCCTTGTACTTGGATTTAAATTACAGTGTCAAAACCCGGATCCGAAAAAATTACATTTTGAGCTGGAACCCCGGGGGCTTTCGGGTTTATTCTTTTTTGTGGAATACCCACAAGACTTGTGAGTAATGTAATGTACAAAAAATCGGCATTGAGCCTGTTTGGCACGAGCCAAAAATCAAACAATTGCCAAAAATGGTAGTCTGTTGTTAAGCGCGGGGTCCCGATTGGGTAAGCACTTGTTACATAATGTGCACAGCCACACAGCTCTTTGAACGCTTACGGCGAAATCAGCACTGAGATTGTCGCGGGATTCCAGCATACAAAATGCTTATTGACCATTAGAAAGCCCCTCCAATTTATTTGAACCTTTACAGTGCTGTTTGAGGCTTGGGAGTGCAACACAAGCGGGAGTCACGTGCAATGCCCGAACACTTCCTCGGTCTGATTCTGAACATTATTTAAAAAATCTGAGCACGCAGGATCATTCAGTGTACTAATATATGTATTTGCAGCAAAATACGGTTTAAATATCTATTCTAAGCACAAAACATCGAAAAATGGAAATGTGGCTGTGCAGATTATGTAACAAGGTTTTACCCCCGCGCTTAATAACATCAATACAATGAGGTATGAGTTCAAATATGTATTGAAGTGTCTGTCTGCGAGAGACTACAAAAATGGCTAAATCTCATTGATGGTGGTTGAGAATTCCATATTCTGAGGATGGTAGTAGCTCATTCACATCTACGCCATTTTACAGAGTGAGTACTGTATTGTGGGGTATGTTCAGACATTTTTCACCATGCTTGGCTGGGGTAGGTGACAGGGATGTGTAGAGCCTGACTTGGATGATCCATTGGACAATTCCCATGATATTATCTCTGCATTGCTTGCCCAAATTCCTTCGGAAAAAGAGATGAACAATGCTTCCATGCCTAGAAGGTGATCAGTAGGCATTAGAAATTTCTCCGGTTTATTATGGTGGAGCATTTGTCCACAGCAAGCATGGGAATTGTCCAATGGATCATCCAAGTTAGGCCCTAGGGATGTGCACACATCTTCTATGGGCCCAGCGGCTGTAGGTAGATCCAAGTTATTTAGTCCATCAATCCCTGTGGGTCTGTCCCATTAAAACAGCCCAGAGGATTGCCTGTGGGAGGTGTCTGCAGGCATGTGGGGGCATGTGGAGGCAAGAGAATGCAAAGAGAGCGAGCAACAGGACATTCTGATTGAAATTTTCAGATCTGTGTCAAACCCTAAAACTAGCCAAATAGGTGATGGTGCCATGCAATACAACAACGGTGCCAAAAGCCTTGAAAATATTTATGCATCAATTTCAAGGTCTGTACTTTACCCTGATCCAAACTTATAATGAAATTTGCTCTCATACAATACTGGGTTAACTTCTTTTTTTTCGCAACCGGGTTTTGACACTATATGTTGTATGAAATGCAGGTGCAGACTATCTGCCAGGGGTCTTTCTGTAGGTTCAAATACACTGGGATGCATTGGAGAGGGAAGCATGCAAAGAAAGGATCGCCGCACTGCCAGAAGCTCAGGATATATTCTCTCGATTTATTGCGCATAAATAAATGTGTGGCTCAACCTGATCCAATGCCAGTTGTGAACGGGTCTTAGGGCCCATGTAGCCTAAATAAAGTTTTTGAAAAAAATTGACCCAATTTTTACTTCCATTTGAGTATAACATTGGGAGACTACATGTAGCCCAGAAAAATGTTGGAAAATATGACATTGGGTATTGATCATCCAGGGCCAAGACCCGAGCCCAAATTGAACATGGGTGCCTGCTTTTTGGACTTGGAGACACAGAATCACATGAGATGCATGCGGTGCAAACCATCGGCCATGGGTGTTGAAGTACTAAATTTTGTGTGCAGCTGCAATGGAATTGAGGTGATGCAGAAAAAGGGATTGAGAGTTGGTTAGAAGTACATTCCGGGACCAGAGCCTGATTCAATGTGGTGGCACCTAGTCCCTCTAAACAGACACTTTATTGGTACTGGCTTGTACCACTCAATAAATAGTGGCTGCTAAGACCTCAGACACCCTTGTGGAAAGCCACAGTTAATTCCTGGAGTGCATGTGGCAGCTCAGAAATATGACCATGGACCCATAGAATAGGACAGTGATCCTCACATCAGATCTATTATTCCCCAAATGGTGTCTGGGCCCAGTATATCAGTAAGTGGTAGCTGGTTCCTTTTGGAATATGTTGAGCTGACATGTGGCTGCTTGGACAAATAGTCACTAATATAAATACTGCATCATTACACCAGCTAATCTTGGCAAGGCCATTGATCTCTGTCATCATGCAACAGCCAGAACAGCCCACCGCTTCTTCCGTGACCACATTGGCTCCTTGCCATTTACATAAAGATGGCGAAAATCTTCATTGCTGTTGTTTATCCTGAGTTATCCTGTCTATTCTTGGAAGTTCTGATATCTGCTGATCTTGTCTTTGGAACATTAGAGAATTTGCAGTGAGCCACCGGGAGCCACCTGGTAGCTCATCAGGCATGTGGAGCCAGGTGGCTCCACACCATATTCTGGGTGTAGTGGCTCTCTGGTGGCTTGTGAGTGGATCAGGAGTCAGCACAGAGCAGATTCTGGGTTCTGAGATGACGAGGGTGACTGAAGCACGAAGAGTTCCAAAAAAATAAGTCTGGAGTTTAGACTAGAATAGTGTAAAGTACAGGAAAGTAGCTATAGCTTATATACTAAAGTCCCTAGGGTTTGTAACTAAGATACAGTATATGTGTTATATCTATGTCAGAGAAAGGCTGGAAGATGGAAGGGGCCGGAGGATGGAAGGATGGAAGACAGATGGACAGAACCGAATAGAAGTGATACCACAAAGGTGAGTGGGTACACCAACTAACTTGGCTTTCGCGATGGAGGAACTGGAAGTCAGACAACAGAGGAATGCAGAGGCAAAGCACGTTAATTTTCAACTAAAGATACACCAGAATAAAATATGTATTTATACTAAATATGGAGATAATCCTGATGCGGTAAGAAGTTAAAGACAATAGATGAAGTGCAAGACAATAAGAAACAATAAGAGGGAAGCATAGTTGCATAGGTCATATGGTTGATTCGGGGAACACTCAGAAGACCTTCATTGTGAAAACCCCGAGGGCGTGTATCAACAGAATAAGCCAGACGCAACAGTGTGTTGGACAGATGTGAGCCGGAATTGTGAGTCGCATCCGGAAAAGTCGGAGGATGGAATCAGGCCGGAACGTGGCTGGAAAGGAATCGGAACTGCACAGTCATAACAGTATCCCCCTCTTAGGGTTCCTTGCACCCAAGGAACAAAGAACAAGAGGAATACAATGCCACAGACAGAATGACAGAACAATGACAGAAGGATGCTGGGAAGGTGCCAGAACAGATTGAGGAACTGTGAAGGTGAGTAATAAGTCATGTGATCATGGGGTGTTGATAAAAAAATTCTTCTTCTCCATCCATCATGTTTGCCCACCAACTCGCAACAATTGTGCAACACATGGAACACTTGCGAATCGTCTGTGGAACTGTTGGAGGAGAACATCACATGGATGGAGGCAGAGATTGAGGAGCTGCAGGAGGGGATCCTTGTGTCAATGTCGTGAGTGGTGGTAGAGCGTGCATGTACGGAACCACATTACCTGCAGTACTTGCGCGAGCTGATTGAGCTCGAGCATGAGGTGGAGGACAAAGTGTCGATCACAGAGGTGAACATATGGGTTGCAGAGGGAGAGCTGCAGGATGCGACTGCGTGTTGTGACCAGGTGGTGGATTTGTGCCAGTGCTTCCAGCGGGGCAATGTTGAGCCTGAGGATTTCGTTGACATTGTCGACATCCTTTGTTGGGCAGCTTCGCCTGATGCAGATGATGTGTTGGACGAGGAGCTCAGGACGGAGGACAAAAGCTCCGATGGAGTGGCTTTGGAAGAGCCAGACAAGGTCAGAGAGAAGCAGAAGGGAAAGGGGAAGGCAAAGCTGGAGCTGAAGAAGCCGAGGAAGGAGAATGAGGAGCAGGATAGCTCCTCGAAAGGTGTATTAGAAAACATTATTCATTTTCTCCTCTTGTTAAAGTACTTCATAGCTTGTGCCAAGTGCGCAAAAAAAAGCAAGTTGACTGCTTCGTCCCACCCAGGAAGACAGCATGCAATAACTGCTGTCTCACACATGTCAAGTGCAGTCTTGTGCCACAGAGCAGGTGGCACCTGCCCACTGTCAAGAAGTTTCACATTGCCAAGGCGGCCACAAGTCTGGCCTGTGCGAGTGCCGGAACAGAGTGTGCAGCTTTGGCCTTCTCCACCCCTCATCCGCAAATTGATGCTGGCACCAGGGAGTTGCTGCCACCCAAGTGGCAGTTCTCTGGATACGAGGAGCTCTGCCACAGCTTGCTGTACACACAGTGCAAGCTGCAGGAGCTTAAGGCGGAGGTTGCGCAGAGCTGTGCCTAGAACACAGATGCAGGGGAGAGGATGCTCACACTCGCATACGGGTCTCAGAAGATTGTGTTTGCATGCGGGCTGTGGAGGGAGCACGCGCATGGCTGGAACATTGGTTTCAATGGATATGCTCAAGGTGCCACCTGTTGACTTTGACAACCTCCTTCAGATGCCGCCTGTGAAGGACGAGGAGACGAAAGCTGATTCAGCCGCCTTCTGTGAGGTGGTCGAGAGATTGAAGGAACAGGCAGCTTGGAAAGCAGAAAGAAGGGCCCAGTGCAAAAGGGAAGAAGCCGAAAAGGTGGCAAAGAAGAAGGCCGCAGATGAGGACAGGGTGAGGAAGAAAGTGGCGATCAATGCCAAGCTCATGCTTCTTGCCGTGAAGAGAGCCAAGTTGGAGGATACACCTCCTAGGCCACAGGAGCCAAAGCCGGAGCCATGTGAGGCGGATCCAAGCCTGGTATTCATGACACCTGTGGGATGGCACATGGAGGGCGAGTACCTTGTTCAAGATGATGAAGTGCTGGAGGAGAACAAGGACGAGGATTACGAACTGGAATACAAGTAGAATAGAATTTGTTGAATATTGCTGAACCTGTAAATAAAATGCTTTCTTGATCATAAACCGCATAGAGTTGCCAGTGGGATGGAAAATGCCGGAGAAGGGATGGAATCATGTGAAGAGCCAGGAGGCCATAAGCCCATGGACGGAAGTGAGGCCGGAGAGGAGGACGGAGTCGCTGGAAGCTGCTTCTTGTCTGTGGTTTCCTTGTAACGCTCCATAGCAATAGTCAGCTGTACACAGAGGTATTTGTGGACAGATTAGAGTCCATATGCATAGTCCTGAGCCTTGTTGATGTCAGGACTTACGACGGTAGTTTTGGAGAAGGTGAGCAATGGATGATAACCCTTGTTCATGAAGAACAGAGAGATGCCAGTCGATGTGTTAGGAGCATTTTGAGTGCGAACTCTCCAAGAGGAAGAATCTTGGCCCAATTGTCCTAGTGATACACACAATACATACGGACATACTGCTTGAGGGTTTGGTTCATGCGCTCTGTTTGTCCATTGGCCTTGGGATGGTGTCCAGATGTGAAGTGCATGGTCATGTTGAGAAACTCGCCCAATGCATGGAAGAAAGCGGAAACTAATTCCATGCCTCAATTGGAAGTGACGTGGGACAGAACACGGTGTTTGGAGAAGATGTGAATAAGGAAATACCAGGTGAGTTGGACAGAGGTGATATGCCAATGGCAGGGGAATAGAATAACCCGCTTGGATGCATCATCAACTATGACACAAATGCAATCAAACCTGCCGGAATACAGAAGGAATTCAATGAAGTCAATGAATATTGAATGCCAAGGATGGAGGGCAACCAGTAATAGACAGAGAGGGCCGTACGGTGAAACGGTGCACTTCTTATATGACTAGGAATAGCTAATTGATAGGTATTGCAAACAAACACCCAAAACAACCAACCACAACCAATCTACCTCCAAAGATCTAAGTGCTTCTCTTTGTGAGTTCGGGTCCGGGCCATAGTATGCGACCAGCAGGTTTGAAAAAACACAAGTTTGATTTATAGGCTTCTAGCAACACACTCTACAACGTACTAGCAATATGCAACCACCAACAACAACACTGCTAGGAACCTAGGGATGGTCCAGGGGTGTGTTTATATGGGGTGGATACAAGATGGCTGGACCGCTAGGTCGAGAACACCAGGGCAGAGGTTTGTAGGTTTGTGAAAATCCTCGCCTTAGGCAACCTAAGGACTACTGAGGCTAACTCCAAATGACTTCAAGTCTCAAACAGCAAGACTCTCCTTGACCGCCAACCTATTCCTTAACCAAGAACAGGAACCTTTCCGCTTTTATCGGCACTGGCTCACTACAAGTGTCCAGCTAGCGATCCAACACACTATGACAGAGCTTTCATCTTTATCGGGGTGAAGGCGAAGTAACTGACAAGTTATAGCCAAACTAGAGGTAGGGGCACCTAGTCCGTCTTCTTCTTAGTGGGCTCAAGCCAACACACAATCCACCTAGCAAGCGATCCAACACACTACAGCAGAGCTTCTGTCTTGTTGGGGTGAAGGCAAAGTCACTAGTGCAAACTGCAGCTGGGTCTCGAAGAGAACACCTTGTTTTATATGTGGAGGTCTAGGACCAACAACATGAAACCCTCAACTTAGTCACTTGATGTTTCCAGAGTCCACAGTTTACTGATTCCAATAAAGTTTGGTATCAACCTCCACTAGCACCAGCTTCATCCAAAGTCTGGGGCGTAATGTTCTTAGACCCTGGTCTGTTCTGTGCTCCCTTTTATACTACTAGGTTCGAGTTACATGTGAAAAGAGAGCTGAATAATACAATAAGCAATATTAGATGATAAGAAATACGGTCAGCCAATGAGACGACTGCCGTTTGGTTTTGGGACTGGTTTGGTATATGCCAGGTCAGCCTTGCTGACCAGCTAGTGTTCAACCATGGGTATATCAATGGATCCTCAGCCCTCTGTCTATGCCGAGCACCCCTTCCAGACCAACCGGCGATGTAGCCGGTGGTCTAGGTCATCTCTACTCTGTCAGAGCGTTGATCTATTACATCTAGGTGACGCAGTGTTGCAACTGACATCAAATGGTCATATCTTGTTGGTCGGAACGTCGATCAGCCCTCTGGTCATCGGTACAGGCTGTACGATCGTCCCTAGCTCCATTCTAATAGCCTTCTTGCTATTCCCTTCACCCTAGCTGCCCAGATCGGGCACTAGCCTCGTGTTGCTTCATCTCTTATGTTGTGGTATGTCTTTGTCAAAGCCCTAGCCGATCGCTAGTCGGGTTGTTCTGCCTATCACCGCCTAGTCACTTATCTAGAGATTAGATAGTACCACCAGGTCCCGTGCTGAGCTTCCTAGCTCAAGGTGTTGTCCCTTAGCTGCACTTCCATTGTATATATTTGTCTGCTAGACCCTCGCTAGCTCCGTCGCAAGTCATCTCCGGACTACTAGAGTCTCCTAGGTCATGTCTCATGAATGTATAGGCAGTGGTTTAATCCCTGGTTGTTTATACACTCAGCTAGCAGCTAGCGTGTCACACTAGCGTAGCCTCGTGCTACAGTCAGCAGTTAGGGCTCTCTCTGACTCTCCTTTATATCACCTAACAAGTGGTCTGTGTACTAGCTAGGATGCTAGTAACAACAGAAGTGCTAGTTGCTTCCCGTTGTATAAATACTGGTCATAGGAAATTGCAAAATTAGCCCTAGATGCCACACATTTATGTTACGCCGTTTCAACAGCTTGTGCTGAGGGGCCTTGTTGTGCTTGCAGTGAGTGCAGGATTTGCAATAATCTCGGACAAAGTTCTGCATTTCTGGCCATGCATACTTGCGTTGGACAAGAGCGAGAGTTCGGTTCTGTCTGAAATGGCCAGAGAGTATGTGATCATGCTTGTTTTGCAAAACACATATACAGAGAATGTCAGGAGTCTTGCCCAAAACCTGCGGAACATAGATCCTATTGTTGAGAAGGAAAAGACTGGTCAGATCCATGGTCCAGCATGAAGGGCCAGAAGCTCCGGTCGTTGTGGAAGTGAGGCTGGAAGCCATAGCAGGATCATCAGGATAGTGGGATTTGATGTTGCAGTGCAGCTGATCAGTATCCATGACGAAGGATGCTTGGAGACAAACATCCTCGAGGAAGGTAGTGTTAAGTGATGCAGATAATTGGTTGGAAGTGAAAATGGGCTGGAAGTTCTGAGGATTGACCTTGAAGGCCGTATCCCCCTCTTTTGGATAGACATCCCATCGTCTAGTTAATGCATTGGGTTTACCTCCGAGCTTTCCGGGTTGGAACCAGATAACCATATTGAAATGGGAGAGGTACTCAGACCAGCGAACTTGCCGATGAGTAAGAGTCTTCATCGAGGCAAAGTATTTGAGGTTCCTGTGGTCTGTAACAATGTCGACAGTGAGAGGGGCACCCTCAAGATAATGATGCCAGTGAGTAAAGCAATCAAAAATAGCAAGGAGCTCCTTATTGTGCGTGTCATAGTTGAGTTCTGGAGCTGTAAGTGTTCAGCTTCAGAAGGCAACGGGATGGAATTCCCCGTCATCTCCAAGAATGGAGAGAACACCTGCGATAGCACAGTCGGAAGTATCTGTCTCAACATAATCTGACAACTGGGAATCCAATGATGGAGAACCACTTCAATTGACTAAAAAGAGTGAAAGATGGCAGCATCCGGCCGAGAATGGTGTATTGATAGATGTAATGGCAGTTGAATCAACAGTGCAACTCACTTAAATTATTGAGCCTGCCAGTGAGGCACACTGGCATCAGTCGCACTCTTCTTGTATATACTTGAATTGCAGGGATGCAGAAAAAGTGATTCAGAGTTGGTCAATAGTCTCTTGCAGACAGATGCTTCAATACAGATCTAGAAGTTGGCTAATGGGGAAAAACAGAAGTACATTCCAGGACCAGAGCCCGAATCAAAGCGGTAGCTGCCATACTGGCTGGAAATTGAATCATAAAGTGTAGATGCAGACCATCTACTATGAATCTTGTATGGTTTAGATCGAAGAGACCTACTAATATTAGGCCACCCGATTCGGGTGTTGACCGCTTCTTGGCACAAGCGGCCAGGTCACCCACTCGAGTGACCCCGTTGAGGTTCAGCATACCTAGGGCTGTTCGCCGTCACCGTATATACGGCCGTACAGACAGCCGTATATACAGCACCCGTCACCGTACCGTACGGGAGATTTCAGGAACAGCTGACGGTACGGCAGGTGCCCGGCCGGCATACCGTACAGACCCGTACCGTCAGAGCCGTCTACGGCCGTATACGGCCGTATCTCCACCGGCAATCACTGTGATCATTCCGCTGGCGACATCTTGCTTACTCGTGCCTTGCTCGTGCCTCTCGTTCTGTTCATCTCCGTGAACCCGACTTAATGGCAGAGTTTCTTGGACAGCGAGCTTGGTCCACCCCTCTATTTACAGCTACAATTTTACTTGGGTCCGTTTTACGCGCCGCCCACTCCACAATGCCCTTGTGCCGCCTCCTGGGATTCAAATTTTCCTTTTATTCAACCCGCCGCACCGACGGGATCGCACATTTTATTAGAACTTTTGCGTCTCAATGTCTTTGCTTTGATCCACTCCGCAAGGTCCCTAAGTACCTAATCATTGTCCCGGCCAAGGAATGCTGTCTTAGCTTAAATATTGCAACATGCTTGCAGGCGGACACGATTCAAACCCTCATGTTGGTGAAAAATCGTTTGCGCATCGCTCGTAGAGACATTACTGCACGCCTGGGAGATTGATTATTTATTCCAGTACATTTAAAATATCGATTACCTGAGTACCTCGGAATCGGCCCTGTACCGTAAGATTCGACGGCCGTACAGCCGTAATACGGCCGTAATACGGTACCGTACCGTACCGTACGACCCTCTGTACCGCTCCAATACGGTACGGGTTACGGCCGGGAATGCAGCCGTATAGTAGCCGTCGGCATACGGCCGTATACCGTATACGGTACGGCGAACAGCCCTAAGCATACCTAGCCTAATACCTTTCTAGGAAGCTTCTACTTGCCTGTAAGGATATTCGCTGTACCCCCTCCTTACTTGAGAATATTCCCGGTATTGTCTGGTTGGAAGCAAAGAAGTCCCGGCGATCATACCGTCTCTTCGGGCATCACCGACGCTTCTCACTGAGTTCTCACAACCTTTTACCACGACCGCCGCTCAACCTAACGCGGCGCGCAAACCTGCCTCTTCCTCTTACCCTGCCCGCTGCAAGTGACCAAATTAACGCGCCTTCAAGCTTCAAGACTGACCTCTCCACCTTCTGGGACTCCCCGAGACACCATGATGGCTTCATGAAGTCACGCGTAACCTTGCCCGCGCTACGATACGTTCTGCAGCGGGACAAGGTTGTTGCTGTTTTGTATGTATTCCCTTTTTCTACCTACCTAATATCCTTGCCGCCAGAATATCTTGAGAAACACCGGTGCTTGACGGCATCACTTATTTCGGAGCATATTTCTCTAGTCGTCTCAGCAGCTCATCGACGTCGTGTCTGCCGAGCGCGCGTTAATTGAACTGGGTGTATTTGAGGTGCACCTTTGTATCTACATCACTGCCTGTGGCGAAGGCTTTTTCATCGCTGTGCGCCACCGTGTCCCGGTCTAATCGCAGCAAACAACGCATTCAACAATATTTCTTGTTCCGAGCGTCCTTTCAACTCTTCCTGCTCTTCAATTTTTTTTGGGGGGGGTAAAGGGCTGCATTCTCCAATGTTTCATGCTTTGGAAAGAGGCTCTCAAGTTCCTGGTTCTACTTTTCCAGGATTCTCTGGCGTTGACAAAATTCTGGTGCCCCGAATCTACTCTTCACCGCTTTAAACTTCGGCAGCGGCCCTCAATTCCAACAACACCGACGTTTCTCGTTGGCGTTTTCAGGTAATTCTTTCTGGCACAGATTCCTCGCGGGATATGTGCTCGAGAATCCGGAGATTTGAACCTCGTTCCTTCCATTCGAATGTGGTGTATTCCGAGACGAGACAAGACGCCGTCGTATCCTTCGCAGTAGTGAAGATGCAACGGGCCGCACCATTTTCGAGGACTTATCCAGCCGGCGTTGCGTGCCCATCATCTTGTAAGAAACAATGCTGGCGTAGATTTCACGTGTCCTGCATGGGCTGATTCGTTTCGCCCGTCCAAGCTGTCGCCGCTCATTTCATCTTTGCATAGACATCTCTACTCATACGTGGCGAACACCCAACCCACAAGATTTCATGCCGCTCTTGCTCGTTTCCCTCTGGCACCAGATCATTGAATGTACGCACCTCTAACTCTCCCTCCGTGTCCCTCAATTTCATGCTTCAAACTCACCGCTGACCCCGCCATAGCGCGCGTATCCAGCGGCCTATCTCGCACGCGCCGCCTCCGAGCTTTTCCGCCCTCCTCGACGCCGCCTTTCCTTCTCCTTCGCATCTCTCCCCTCCAAAGCTCGTCGATCATCACCCTCCCACTGTCTCGCTCGCTCGCGTCCCCGTCCGCCTGCAGCGGCGCTTGCTCGAGTCGATCCCAGAGGAGGGAAAGTAGCACGCCTCCTTTCCGTACGGGTGACCTCCACCTCCACCCGCACCACCCCCCGCGCTCGCTCTCCTCGCAGCCGGTGCGCAGCGGTGCGCCGCCTTCGAACTGTGGGCGCTCTCATCCCCGTGCCCTGCGGCCGCAGCATGTCTTGTCCCCCTCCTTTCCTCACTCCTCTGTATCCTCTCGGTTTCTCTGCGTCCACACATGTGCCCCCGGACCGACCATCCTTGCGCCTCGTCGTTTTCGTAGCACACGGGGTCCATTTTATCGGCTCACGGGATCCCTCTTATCGGCTCGCCGCACTGTAGTTTAATTGACTTTATTCGGCCCTGATGAAGGAAAGAGGGCGGCCGGCGCACCCGTGGCTTTGCGGGCGCTTCGCAGAGCTCCGATTCCAATCTCCTTTCCCGTTTGTCCCTAGTAATATTTCTCCGCTGGCACGCATCGCCTTCTCGCGGTTCTCTTCAGCGTCGTTGGTGTCTGAGTCTCCTGTCACTGCGCTTGTCTCGACTCTCGCGATTACGGTGCTTCACAAATTTGAAGAACTTCAAGAACTTCCAGCTTCTTGGCTGAATCAATCCCTGCCGACTCAAGATGATGCGTCGCGTCTTACCTGGGCCCCTGAAGCTTGAACGCGTTTCGTGGACGGGGCCTCACTCAAAACCCCAAAATTTTCAATGGTTTGAACCACTGGGAACTCATATTGATGATGAGCAAAATTAAAGCAAAATTGCACACGTTCGACGCGTCGTAGACTGTGACCTCCATGAGGGCTTCAAACTATCCAACCGGGCCGAGCGATATTTATTCACCTTAAGATCTGGGCGATGGTTACTGCGGGGAAACTTTTCAGATCTGACCCGATTTCTATCTCGGTAGGTACCTGGGTCTTACGGACGTCCTCGACAGCAGTCACGAGGATTCTTTGCCGAGGGCTTTCTGACTTCGGACAACTGCTGAATTCTTATTCTCTGGGCGGTAGACTGGATGCTTAACTTGACATCTGCTTACGCGTCCTGCGGGAACACTAGAACCCACGTCATCCTCAACTCCGCAAGGTAATAAACCCATGTTTTAACCAACAACTCATTTACTCGATGTAGATCTCACCAACGCCCGCCCCGGATCTTACTGTGCTCCCGTGCTTGGTTCTCTGACACCGCCTTCATCTCGCTTGTCCGCGGCGTGCAGGGTAGCAGAACCGAGGGCAGGCGAATCCTGGTTAACCACTGTACCAGGTCCCACCCCCTCAACTGGCTCTCCTGTCCCACCCGCTTCCAGATGCGGTACCCCGGAATCGGGATGCCAAAACTCCAATCCCTCAAGGATCTTGCGAACACGGATCAAGGTGTCCGCCAATTTCTTCTTGTATTCTGTGAACACAGCACAGATTTTTCGCCGCGAATCAGGGTCATCTAGCCATGGAACAAGGGGCTGTGGTAATGTCCAGTCGCCATTGTCGGGTTTCTCCGGGTAAGCAGCATAGATGTCCCAGCAGCTGGATTCCATAATTGTATTCAACAGCTCAGGCAAAGAGCCTGCAGTAAAGACACTGTGTAGACTGTTCGCAAAGCGATTCTGGTGAGCCCTGTGGATGCGTCCTACTGGTTTGATCTGGGCGATTTTTCGCAGTGTTTCAACCGCTTTATAGGGTAAGATGTCGGTACTGCAGTGTTCGAGGAATTTCACAAGACAATCGACTTTTGCTTCCACCATCCTCTGGTGAAGGTAACCGGTCACGAGGGCTGTGGGTGAGTCTGATCCACCATCATGTTGCTGCGGAGGTAATTCATCCGCAATGTGTATGTCGGTGTCTGCGGGGAATATTTGATGCTGCAAGGAGGCCCGCAGTTCTCCCATGGTTTTGAGACTGGTGCGAGACATGGTCACCAAGATATTGAATTTAAGGAGAGGGATAATGGAGCTGGATATATGGGTGAATAATGTGTCTGTTTGCCGCACCGTGTCCAGAACCGAGTCAAGCAGATTGAGAGGTTGAACTTCCCAAAATTGCAAGGAGGCAAGACGCCACAGGGCAGTTAGTGATCTCTCTTGAGAAGGACCTTTCTGATATTCCCCTCTTGCAGATGGTTCTGCAGTTAGGTTCAACGGGAAGTTGGACCATAAATACCCTTCAATTTCTCCACGGCCCAAGATAACTTCCAATTCGAAGTCTGATTCCCATTCATTCAGCAACCGGATCATGGTGTAGGGGATATTTGTGTCATCATCTGGCAGTGGTTTCCAGAGCAAGAGCAAGCGGGATATGCTGCTATTGAACCAATGTATTTTGTTCTCTGGACTGGAGTTTGATTTTTTCAGTTGGGCCAATATAATTTGGTCCAGGGAACCTTCAATCACTTTCCGGACATTTGAGAACGCAACACTGGGATCCACAGTGATGATTTCTTGAGTTTCAGTCCAGCGATAAGGAGGAGAACTTAATTCAGTAGATGAGGAAAGGTAACCCGCCAGGATGCGGTACGGAGTGTTGGACAGAAATGTGTCGAGGAATTCAGTGAGTTGCGGAATCAAGGAGGTGACAGGTGCGGACAGATCACCCGGATATGAGCACAAACACTCATACTTCCTCACAAATGAGATCACTGGATTCAAGTCTGGATTTTGACCGTTCTTCACTTGATCAGCACAGATCATAAGATACTTCTGGTTCCTAATCAAGGGACCCCGTGCAGAGCAGAATGCACTCCATTCCATCATTTTCCAGGTAGAGAGGATGTATCCATCTGTTTCAGGGTCTGACTCCCAATATACCCATTCATTCAATACACGCTCAAATCCGCCAAGTTCCACAGGAAGGGGTAAATCCGCTGGAGATTGGGAAGGTCTGCTGAGACTGGCAATGGCCCAGAGAGCCTTATAACAAGTAATACGCCGTTGGATGCAGACAGGTGGAGGCAAAATCCCACTTTTGCAGCTTTGGAGCAGAAGCAGTATGCGGGTAAAGAGGTCAACCTCAGGATTCTTAACCAAGTGTAGAATGTGGTCTCCATATGCCTCTTGTCGCATAGTGACACCCCAAAGAACGTCAGGAATGGCCTCAACAAAGGGTTCCAGTTCAGTATCGTCAGCAAGAGATTTCACAGTCCACACCAATGCTCGACGATCACGAGCACGTTGCTCATCAGAGATCTTGGTGGCAGCATGAAACATGATTTCAACCATGCTTTCATCCCGTGGTGTGGCTGGAACAGAGAGGTCTCCATCCTTGATGACATAGTGATGCTTCTGGAGTGTCTGGAAGCCTTGTAGCAGCCGCCAAAATGCACCAGATAGGGGGGTCCGATATGGACTGTCCATGTACCACAAAGGGAGGAGTGTGAGGACTGAATATACAGCCACAAGAATGAGAAGCAGGATGGCTGTGATGATGGTCATAGTCAGGTTCACTGGGATGAGAAATGCAACAAGGCCTCCAAAGAAGAACAGTAGAGAGGCATGGAGGAGGAGTGGAATGATCTCCACCACTGTGTGCATATTGAATCGCTTGAGGCCATAGTATAGGTAGGAGAACACTCGTGCACGGATGATGGGTGCAGAGCGCATGTCAGCCTTGTGGAGGAAGTCTCGAGCCCATTGCTCCAGGAGGGTCGCAATAAGGGCACAGCTGAGACTGAAGCCAAGACTAATAAACCAAAGGGCATTGCACACCAGAGAGCTTGGTGCTGGGGTAAATCTGGCAGGTGCTGGGATCTGGAATGGGGTCCCGTTCGCAGACGCTGCGAGCTGCTGCGATATCTGGGACAAAAGGGTAATGGTCATGTCCCCTGAGTCAGGATTCAATGTCTTGTAGCTCTCAATCAAAAAGGCCGTCAAACTCGCAGAGAAAAGACCTGCCTACAGGTTCTATGTCAGGAATTTGTATTTTGATAAGCAGAGACCCACAAATATCAGCATTCCTTCCATATCGCTCTTCCAGCTCTCCACCAAAGCTTTGTCGTACTTCTCAGCCTCCGAGATGTATACCGCCCAGAGCTTGGCCGCCGTGGCTTCCTCGCTTGGGTCATCGCCTGGATCCGGCTCAGAATATGGCCTCTCATTATAAAGCGGCACACCTTTTCTGGGGGACGCCAACCCTTTCTCTGCGTCGACCATCGTGTCCGTGCACGATGTGAGCTGGCAGAAAGCAGGTGATGCACAGAGGCAGTGCAGTTGGTGACAGGTGATTGACACATGTCACTTTTCCCATCCTGCCGACATGCCGCATTCTCTAGTAGAGACCCGCGATTCCCTTTTTGGTGGAGACCTTGGTGGAGGCGATAATTCACCAGGTTCAATGTTAATGGTCCCTCGCATAGTGGCGTGGTACATGGTCGCCCCGAGCAGAAATATACCTTGTTCAAGAGTCAGAAGAAAAGCTGAAGAGTTTAATTACAAGGCGAGTCCCATCAGAATAGTAGCTCCGACATAAGATCGTCCATTGTAGCGATGTCATGTCGGTTGAGTCGGCCGGGTCGAAAAAATGAACCCGGCGGCTGCTTTGCATTTTTCGAGGGTTCAACCGAAGCTCGGGCATCTCGGGCTTATGGATTTCACAATTTTAGTTCTCTATCTTTCCATCTTTTTCCCGGATTTTTAACGCGTCGAGCGCGTGCGGAACCGAACCACTCGCCGCGCCCAGCTGGAATTATCGCTCCCTTCCTCCCCAGGTCCCACTCCCCTGCCGATGCAACCACACACCAACGCTGGTTACGCCTCGATCGCACGATACTCAACACGAATGCGAATCGAAGCGCGAGTGTGAATACGGAGTTGAAGGCTGATGGTGTAGTGTAGCTTTTCTGCGGGTAAATATTTGGATGCCAATTGAATTCGTTCTAAGCTACACCGCAGGTCACCGTCAAACGAACCGCTCGTGATGCAGAGGTGCGCGCGTTCGGCAGTGAATGAAGAGAGGAAAACACAATATTGTTAAAATATGGTTTTATTTATATCTTTCTGTTAAGTTGAGCGGCCAAGCTTCTCACTGCGTTCCGCCGTTGGCTAGACTCAGTCTGCCGAGGTCCGTGTAGCCGAGTCAAGATGCGGCTAGCCGATCACACAGCTGTGTGTAGCCGGCCACGCACAGCCTGTGTGATCGGCTGGCCGCATCTTGACTCGGCTACACGGACCTCGGCAACTGAGTCTAGCCGACGGCGGAACGTAGTGTCTGAGTACAGAATCATTGATTTGGAATCCGATAGCTCAAAGCCACTTCGAAATTGAAGAAAATATGGCTGTAGTAAATTAATTCCCATATATGGATGCGGGAGGTTTGAAGGAAGACCAGTGGCGATGGGGCAAGTTGCCGGGCGATTGGTCACCCAACTACCATATAGAACTATTATTCTCCAAATGGAGTTGATAACATGCAAGATAAAATCAGTAAACTCTCCATCTCATCCACCACTCCTCCTCGCACCCTCTTCCTCCCCCTGCTAATCCCATATCACGCCCTTAGTGGCAAGCCGGTATAACCTGCTTGCTACTCGGTTTCAGCGCCAGCTTCACCTCCGCGGCCCGGCGCCTTGTCAGTCCCGCGATCGGGTGTCCGCCCCCTATGTTCCACTTCGGCAGCTCTGCCTTGATGACGGTGTTGGGGTTCTGTCCCTCATTGAGGCGCTTGAGGAGGGTCGAGGTGGTCACCGCGCCGCACCCTTCGTTGAACGCCCAGCTGACGAGGGCGCCGTACTGGTTCTCGTTCAACTTCACCCGTGCGGCGGTCTTGAGGGTGATGCAGTCTTGGGCTGTCTAGATAATGCATGTGGTTACTTGGGTGTGGAAATGACGGGAGGGTGAGTTAAGAGATGTACCTTCAGGTCACTTCGCAGGAGAGCCTCGGCGTGGGCGGTGCTCAGGGGGAAGGGGTAGTGGACATCGGCACAATGGGCCTTGTGGCAGAGGTGACCGTAGCCGACGGTGGGGTTTCCAGTAGGATCAATATCTAGTGGTAGGTGGTTGGTTAGCACAAGCAACGACTGACCGGATACTGATGATGGAGCCTTACAGGGACTGGCCCGGAACCCTTCGAAGGTCTTGATGAGATTGAGGGCTGCCTGGTTGATAGCGGGACCCGTGCAAGCGGAGACTAGGCCCAAGAAGACGAGGGCTAGAGCGAGGGTGAGGATATTCTTGGCGAAAGGCTGCATGGTGATGGAATGCTGGTTGTTGGGAAATTATGGAGCTGGTGTTCAAGTTATAAGACGTGGACTTGAATGTTGTTGCAACGTTCAGAACCGGCTCTTTTATAGTTTTTCGAGAGTCACGCTTGCTCCAAGCTCATGGTATGCAATGTATGGTCAATAGTCAATGACAGGTAGATCTCTACCATGTCTATGCTACGCGTTTTATCTGTTTACTTGTACTTGCATCGGTAGCCACAGGATAAATGATTAGATGCACTCTAAATGCACTCACCTGCGGTAATTTATCAAAGCTAGTCCGGATTGTCCGTTCTTCCTGTCTACTGGAGTTTCCGTGTTACCGAGGCATTAGCTTAGCAGCCTCCTAACGATGAATGCGGGGTGAGAAAGACCCAGAAAGATGACCACTCGGAGACCAATGATATTAATTCGTTTAAACAACATGCTCACGGTCAACAAAGGAGAATCACAACCCACCTTTCTTCGATGAAACGGTGATTTTGGCGAGATGAGACTTATGACTCGAAGATTTCCCCGATTTGTAGTAAAGAAGTGCAACAAAATCTTCACAGTAATCGTACTGGTAAAACCGACGACTGCAGGAGACATATGTACAAATTGAGCTTCAGGCAAGTCATAGTGAAGGAAGGAATGAGTGTGATACTACAGTATTCCATATTGAGGCAAGCTGGCGGATAGAGATCAGGTTCGGCGAGACACCTGATTAATACAAGAGGTAGGCATCTCTTAATACAAGAAGTATTCGAGGCATGTGCAACTACTGGGAAGGATGGTGGTACGTGGCAGTACATTAGGGATACTGCACAACGACAAATGTCAACCATCATGATCATCTTGCCCTGCTGACGCCTGCGTGACGCTCTGTCCTACTTCTGATCATCTGAGCCTCAAGGTTCAAGTTAGTTAATACTGATATTCATCTCATCACTCCGAGTCGAGTCTTGCTCTCCATTCAAACTCTGTTGTCGTCGCTCCTTCCAACAGTATGCAATCTCATCCTGTACCAATTTGGCACCGCAATTCGCAGATTAGATATTATCATATCCTCAAAAGAGTATATACAAGATTAGTATCATTAGGTGTTCGTAAACACCTACTTTGCGAGCCAACAGCTATTTTCCGTATCAACGCCTATGCATCAACCCAACGCGTAGGCGAGGATCCTCCAAGCTGCTGATGGTTCAATTTGCTTCCGCATCCTCCCAGCCCCAGACTCCACAAGCACTCCATCGTGCAAGGCTTCTGTCGTCGCAACAGCAAATCCTGATGTCTGTCGTATGAAGGTCCCCATTACGTGGCAATACGGAGCAATACGTAGGAATACGTATCCGGCTTTGAAATACGTATTGCTGTGTATTTCTACTTAAGAGTACGGCAGAAACCAGGGTTTACTGATGTCACTCCTCAGCGGCTGGTATTTATCCACGGCGTCGAGCTGCGTCGAGGCTCACTTTCCAATTAATTTATTGAACGTTGAGCATGAACGTTTACGGAAGTGTGATTTCTATCAACATCGAGGGCCAACCTTCTGGATGAACATCTGTTTTGAACCATCAAATCGAACATGGAACCGGCCGACTTGTCGATGGCCCATGTGACACATCCGTGACATTCCTTCTTTTCTTCCACATCGTCGACGCGGTGTACAGATGGCCGCGGTGCATACGGAGAAACACGCCCCCTCCACCGCTTAGCACGACGATGGAGAGTGGCTTTTCGTGCAGTGATTGGGGAGGGGAGCTTGGCCGAAGCTGTGGGAGAGGTTAGTTGGCTCGAGACGTGTGTAGATCTCGACACGCGCGCCGCCCAGCGCAAGGTGAACATACCACCTCCCCATAGCTCCTCCTTGTACCTCAACGGCTGGTACGCGACGCACTCTCGGGTTAGCGCTGCTCAAAAGTCTGACATGTTCCCGCGAGCTCCGCCTTGGGCTGCCAACGGGTAGTCGCTCCTGTGAACATCCTGCGCGCCTCGCTCGGATCGAGTGGCGGCGTGGTAGTTCCGCGCGCGCGGCCGCAACCGGCGATTGCGGCACATTGTGTTCTTACGCGAGCACACAGAACACAGCCGCCGCGCGCTCGAAGCGGACGCAATTTCCACGGGGCGGACGGGCTGACGTTCTGGTGTGCTAACACGAGTGTGAGCGTCCGCGTCGGGGCGCGTTGGCGAGGCAGGACGGTAACCACTCAACTACGTATATATTCGCTTAGATGCAATTCATTTACCTCTATCACGACGGGATTCGTTCCCTGCCCCTCCATATCGAAATTTTGCTACCCAAGCTTCGCCGTAAAGCAGAAATATCCATAAAATCTGTGTTGAATCAGTTGTTCACTATGACATTATGACTTCGAGCTCAGTGATCGCCCCCAGTTCTCCGTCGTTAACCGCATACAAATTATAATATATAGTAGGTGTTGGATGAGATAATAGCTGCTCATTTCTTCAAGACAGAATAGCGTTTCAGAGCAGAAAGTAGGTGTTCAATGCATCAATAGGCGCTCACGAATAGCCAATGATACTAATTGTGTCGTGCCTCCTCAAAATCCATCAAATTTTCGGCAATTTATCACTTGATCGTGTCTATGTGGATTGTATATGGAGGACGATATAGGGGGATTGCTATATCCTACATTAGCGGGAATTTGACTTTGCCCGTCCGGACATGGTGAAACTTGAAGTGCCGCCAGTGCCGCCGGCGCCTAGTCTCTCTAGACAGACGCTTTATCAGTTCCAGCTCGTAACTCACTTGATAAAAGCGCCGCCCCTTAAAGGAAAAAGTGCCACCTGCCATAGTGGCGGCACTTTTGTCATGCCACCGGGGTCCACTGAAGGTTGAAAAATAACTTTTCGACCCGGTTCCCCCTTGTAGCACACGCTTCTTTGTAATCCAAAGGACCTGGGGCGCTGGGGTAGCCTACAGGTGTTGAAACAGTTTGCTTGTACAGTGTACACCCGCACGGCGTTCGTTATTCGGACCGTGTCGTGTAATCCTACGTAACCTAGTGTCGCGCACGCTCACGCGCTGGGCACTTATTCGCGCATGCATACTTATCCGAGATCGCGGCGACCTTCCCACGATCCTGCGCTTGCTTCCCGCCACTGCCGTTCTATCGCTCGTCCCGCTCCCATCGCACGCCGCCGGTCGTTCTTGCGCCATCGCCGATGCTATTGCACCCAGCTAGCCCATTCAATCTTTTGCACCAGAATTTGTCTCTCGTTGTTGTTGTGGATGAGCCCAGGTTCTGGAGCATTGCTTGATTTATCTCGCACACACACTGTTCCTCCGAGCTCGTACGGTTAATTGGTTCGTGACCCTATCAACAGCTCTCAGCTCCATCCATTTTGCTGTTCCTCTTTTTCTTTTCTTCTGCCTGTGCAATTTGGCATTTACCCATCCGGAGAAATGTCCGCCACAGCCTCACTTGTCAAACCTACAGCACTTCGCCATTCGATATAAAAGGCTCCCATTCCAGCTGTCAAGACGTTTTGCTCACTCGCTGTACGATTGGTTTCCCCACTTTTTGCTTCGACTATGCGGCCACTCAGGGCACTAATTCCCTTTGTCGCCTGTTCTGTGGTACAGTCTCATCTTGTGCAATCCAGGAGGGACGTTCAAGTGCGCCAGACCTTGTCGGCATCATCATCGGTCGAGGATTCAGCGAGCCCCGTAGTATCTACTACCAGCGCGGCATTATCATCAGCCTTTGCAAGTGTAACTCCCTCGTTTATCATGAGTACTACCAGCTCTCCTGTGTCAATGCCACCCTCGATTTCCGAAATTATCAGCATGGACCCAACGTCCGACTCCACGCCGACGACCGCAGCATCTTCGACGACACAGACCACCCTGATGGATCCAAGTACGAGGGAGGGAAATTCTCATGCCACAGACAGTACCACTACTAGTCCTAGGCCTTCCATCGCCACAACAGTACCAGCCACATCGCCCACCGGATCCTCACAAGTTGCCGCCCCGACTACAACCATGGCGCCGCCTACGCCGCTAAATGATTGTCTCGGGGGTATCGCAGCTTGCACATTCACTCCCACGGTACGCATTCCCTTATGTTGCTCTCAATGCGCCGACCCTCAGTGTTGCGTTTCAAGAGCACTGCTAGAGCTATTACACAGAAATGACCCCGCTAGGCCTTCCCCTCGAGAATTGCAACGACCGTAACGAAACAGTGACAGCCCATTTCTCGGGGGCAGTGACTCTCTCAGAAAACTGGAGTGTGGAAGTCGAATCTGGGTTCTCCTTGCCTGGTGAGATAGAGATTGGGCTGGACGTAAAGACGTCATTTGAGAAGGGGAAGGAGATACAGATGGCACAGGGATTTGACTATCCTATTCCACCCGATACGAAAGTTTGTCAACGATTGATTCAAATTTGAGGACGAATCTAATCGGTGTATACGTTTTGCAGGCAGCATTAGTAGGATCGGCTAGTTTCACTGGAATATTTGGGAGCATGGAAATGACTTATCATAGTTCAAACTCGTATGTTGTGCAATTTGTCCTGCTTTCCAAGATTGATCTTGTCACAGCCAAACTGTCCAGAATGTCGTCTACTTCAAGGGCGCCGAAAATCCAAATCCCGTTGCGCTCCTGATGGTGGTCGGTTGTGATCAATCCTGGCCCGCCTGGAATGCGACGCCCGCTATTCCGACGAGTGGGGCGTCTGTGGCTGGTAGTAGGCTCAGTTGCTTCGTCATAATTGGACTGGTAATCACAGCTTTGCTGACATGACACCCCTTGCTTTATTTCTGACTACCCTGCACTTATCAAACACTTTCCTATCCTATCTTAGTCTCTCGTAGACAAGCACTATACGAACACTCGTACCTCGCTGTATAGAATCCGATTCTATTCTATCCTACTCTTTATTAAGATCGGGCTTGTCCGAAGCCTTTTCAAACTTCGCCGGAGATCTCCCATGGCACGACTAAAACGTAAATTCAAACACGCTGCACTGACACCGACGGGAACGGTCTCTAACATGCCGCAACGGCACAGGCGGTGACTTAATAGTCAGCAAAAGTGATGCTGGAGTGATACATACTAGTAGACCAAGAGCAGAGTCTTCAAAGGCTACAGAGATGTTTGATTTTATAAAGTGGGTACTGTAATTTCGTAAATCTCTGGCCGGGAAGCGACTGCTTCGCGCGACCGCCATTTTTTATTCGAAATAGCCAGAAATAACTTGGCGAGTGCCGCCAGAAGAATCTTCCCTTGGTCGTCTGCAGCGGCTGTGCCTACTGCGTGGGTCAGTCAGTCAGAAATGTTCGGTTCGGTCCGAAGTCCAAAGTCGACTCGGTTTTTGCGCCCTTTTTGACGCCTTTTTTGGGCCCTTTTTGCTTCCTTTTCTGTTTGGTAGGTAGTGAACCGGGCAAAAAGCGAAGAGAATGGCAAAAAGGGCAAAAAAGGGTGCAAAAAGGACGTCAAAAAGGTCTGCTGTGATTCTGAGTGAACAACCTAGCTGGACCCAAGATTCAAATCGGCCCGTGCGCCTCGTGCAAGCCATCAATATTCCATCAGTGCTTTCACTTTCACTCTCACTCTCACATGTGCACATCTTCCTCTCTCTTCTGCGCAGCTTGCAATTCGAACGCGGTAGGATTGACGCGAGTATGATAGGTGCGTGATTGCTTTACATATTTCCATATTTCACTCACAAATCCGTCTGCCAGCAGGACAACGTCAACAGACCTCCGGCTGACTGTAGGTTCGACTGACGTCGACGCTGTACAGTTTTTTGTCCGCGTTACTGTGTCCGAGAATCTCAAGGTGCGTGAAACGGTGCGATGCCATGTGAATAATGTGATCGCCTCCAAATCGCCTCACTAACTCCCCATCCGAACTCTCCATCTGCTCGCTGTCGTGTTTACAAATGACAGCGGCTTTGGGCCAATGCCAGCCAATGCCTCTGCTCGTGCATACCCGGTACACGCCTGCACGCCCACATGCCCGCCGCCTGCGCTGCGTTGCGTCACCGCTGTTCTCATGCATCGACAGCGCCGTACACCCATTCTCTGCGCTCAACTGGCTGCGGTTGTGCCTACGCATTGTAGCCACCGTACATATCTGCCGCTTCCCGCCCTGTTCCGCCGTCGGATGCACTCACAGCACATAGGACGCGCTCGCTGCGCTCTCTGCATGCACTCAGCCGTGTCCGTCGCCCTACACGCAGTCATCTACGGCGACGCACGCACGCACGCACACCCGCCTTTACTCGTTTTCTGTCACCTTCGGCACTGGCTAGATTTGGTAGGCTTTGTTCATGGGTACCAATATGTTGACTGCTGGAATGGCAGCTGACTGCCATTTCGTGCAGAAGATTAGCTTCATTTCTGTTATTAGCGACCCGATGATTCTTATCTTACGTAGTGCTCGCTCGGCAAGGTAAACATTGCAGCGATCGAAGCCCCAGCACCACTGACACCAGAGCCTCAGGAAGACAGACGTTCTATGACCGTAGACAATGACCTCGTTAGCACCGTCCTCGCGCCCGTTATCCTCTGCCTCCCTGAAGATGGCAAAGCCGCCTAACCCTTGGCAATAGCACTGATGTAGTAGGCCTGCGCCTTGGCCAAGAGCCCAACAACCGCAGCTTCTCCCATCGTCGCATTGGACACGCACTTGTGCGTTGTCATCGACATCGAAAGTGCGCCCGTGGAGTGCTGTAAGATACCATAATTTTCACCATCATCCAGAAGAATGGGAGAGCCGTCTACGCACGTTGTGGTACACATGGATGTCACTGAGATGCGAGTAGTCGTAGTACATCCACGTGCCCTCGTCATACGCGTCGGGATCGGTAGATGTAACGACCTGCGAGAGACCGCCGTTGGGCGTGAGGGTGAGGTTCTGCAGCTGCTCGGTGATGTAGAAGTTGTTGGCCTGCAGCACGCGGCGCGTCGAACCAAGCGTGTCGCCCGTGCAGTTCACGGCGGTGTTACCGATCCTAATATGCCATTTGTGATTTAAAATTAGGAGCAAGGAGAGAGGAAATAAGATTTGAAACGCACGATGCGCCGCAGAAGTCGCTCATGAATTTTACGGCGACGTCGTAGCTCGAACCAGTGAGCGACCAGTTGGCCTCCCCGCCGACGATGTACTGCCCCTCCAGACACTTGAAGTCGCAGAGGGTTGGCACGGGCTGGGTCTGCGCAGTGACGCACAAAAGGAGCGTGGATGCAAGGAGAGCGAGAGCAGCAGTGCGTGTCATGCTTGGAAAAGGATGACAGCTCTTGGGCAGGTGGAGTCTACCTCTTTACCACTTTATAAAATTTAGGGCATCAAGCCGTAAACGTAACCTTACGGATACGCGTCCGTAACACGCATACGGAAGCGTACCGTTTGGACTCAGGACAGTCTCATATACGAACCGACGTATGTGTACGTATACTGTAGTAATCCGACCAAGTGTTCACTGGGTGTCACACCGACGGTGGTCATTCGGTAGGGTGTTCATTCCTCGGCAATCACAGAAAATTCCCATATATGGCAGTCCGGCGAATGTCGGACCGAAAATTTCCGGGTTTTTTGGCATTTTGGAGCCAAAAAATCGGAATGTCACCGTCACTGATACCAGAAGTGTTCAGTTCACGGGTGCCACAAAAAAAAAAGAGGGGGCAAAATAAAATGCATTGAAATTAATTACTACAAAACACTACAGTTTTTCACGGGTCAATGAGACAAACAAATTGTGATGCCGATTTATGTGTCTCTTCATAGGTTTTCAACGGATCTGAGGAGACAGAAATGTTCCAATAGTTGTTAGTTGAAATGTCCTATTTTACCAGATTTTTAGAGCTACACACGACAGACCTCCTCACCGAAAATCTCTGAAATCACCCTTGACGGGTCAATGAGACATCACACTCCCATCAATCCGATCAACCGGGAATAGCGGCATCACTTTGCACGTAACACCACATCAACGCGTCCAGCACTCCCGCGATGTCCTCGACGCGACACGTTCCTCCCGAGCCTACCATCAAGGTTGAACAACCTTTAATCCAGCTAGATACCTTGGATTCCGCGTCTTCTGACTCCCACATACCGCGAAAACGCGCCAGGGGGGCCTCGGAGATGAACGACACAAAAAAGACTAAAAGCAGCGCGTCCGGACGCGTCAAAGCGGAGGAAGTGGCAGGTAAGTGTCGCTTAGATATATATTACGGCTCAGTTCATCTTAGACACCGTAGGCGTGCCCAAGACTTGTGATCATTGTTCAAAATTGACAGCTCGTGGCCGCGAGGAAGGCGAACGGCTGCTCGCCATCTTGAAGGAGGCAATTTTGATGAAAGACGCCATTATTAAGCAGAACGAGTCCCTGGCTTCCGAGCTTCGCCGTACGCGCCACGAGCTGCACAGAATGCGGACGCTGATGGGCTCTGCCGGGATACAACTCCAGGAAGAAGCAGCACAAAGATTCCGCGGGATTGATTCGGACACCGCGTCAGAAGATGAGTTGGAGGATGTTAGCGGAGATGTTAGCGAGTAGATTACACAAAGTTGTAAAGTAATGCATGTCTAGTAACTGTCCTCTTCCCCTCCACTATAATCCCCATCCTCTGAAGAAGTCTCGCTGTCAGTGGGCAAATCATTCTCGGAATCTGAATCCTTCCCGTCACCGTCCCCATTCAGTCTGTCCTTCCTCGGTTGATCATCTCCGTGCGGTTCGTCTGCGTCCGAGTCCAGTTCCACTGTCTTCTCCCCGGCTTCCACAGCATAACCCGGTTTAGGGAGTGGCGAGAATAGCAGCCCCTTCAAGGTGGGCTTTTTCCAGCTGGCTCGCCGATGCTCCAACTTTGCCAGATCTCTCTCCGCTTCCGATGCTTTCAGCCGCACTGTATATTCCTCCTTGATGACCTTATTGCGGGCCTTTCTTGTGTCGTCCAGTACCTTCCAGTCTTTCATCGCGGCAGTCTTCTCTTCGCGGCTAGCTTTGCGCTGCTTCAACCCCTCCTCTTTCTCTCTCGCATTCTTCTCAAATTCCGTCACTCGACGCACAAACTCCCTCGACGTCAACAGTCGTGGGAGCCCATCACCCACGAGGTGGCCTTTCTTCTTTTCGATCTTCTTCTTCTCTTGTGCTGCCAGCTGGCCACGGACAAGGTCGACATATGCGCCATTCAGCACCAACGCCGACTGCATGGCCACCAGTCGCTTTTTCTGGGTCTTGTTTCTCTCTTGCTCGCCTCGGAGTGCTTCCTGCAACTGTCCCTCCAGTGCTGTCGTTGGCTCGACAGACAGCAGGAACATGTCTCTGGCTTTTTCGGGCGATATTTCCATGGCTGGGAAGCGAGGCGGCGTCGACGACGACTGGACAGGGGAGGAGGAAACCAAGAATCCTGAGGATGTCGCACGCAAACTGGTAATTGCGTGCCTGACTGGGGTCGCAAATGGATCTGCGGGTGTGGCAGGTATACGACGACGCCGTGGAGGTGATGGGTTCTCCCCTTGGGGTGTGGGGGATTCAGGTGCGGGTTCGTCGTCTATTTCCTCACCCGAGTCTGACTCACCCCGTAGCCTGGCCTTCTTAGCGCGCTCATGCACCCGATACAGCATGTCCGTCATGACACGCACCGGGGTACTGGGTGCGACAGGGAGATGGCCACGGACAGACGTCTCAAGGCTCGGCGCCATCATCGCTGGCGTGACCACATCGCGATTGAAAGGCCACAGACCCGTCTTTCGAAATGCGGCCTCGATTGTTGATTCTGTGAGTGCCTGTTCGTGTGCTCGGCCGTAGATCTCCAAGAAATTCTCCTTTGTGACAGCTTGTTTTTTGGTCCGCGCCCACTCCTCCTTCTCCTGCGTCCAGTAGAGCTTGAGTGGCCTGAAGACAACGACATCAAGACCTTGATAGATGTGCGTGGCGTGTGCAGGATAGCAGATGACGTGAATGTGATGCGCGCGCGCAAAGTCAAGGAGTGGCTTTGTATAGTGAGAGTTGTGACCATCGACGGCGAGCACGCGAGTCCTCCCATTCGCTTTGGCTTTTGTTTGCTCATCAAAGTCTCTGATATACTCCAGGTTTATCTCGCCGTCGACCCAGCCCTTTCGGGAATAGCCAAGTCTACGCAATATTAAGTCTTGTATTATATGAAGTCAAGCTCATTACTCACGATGCGTTTGTAGGGTTTGCTTGGTCCCATTTGACATTGTACGCCTGCCCTTTGAAGATAACCGAGGGTCGGAGGGCGGTTCCGTCTGGACAAATGGTGAGAATTACAGTGGTGTTCTCCCGACCTCCGTCCCCTTGCTGATGCTGGGTTTTCTTGCCTGCGCCGCCGATAACGCGTCGCTTCGTGGCCGTTGATGCAGGGAAGCCACTCTCATCCATCCTGTACACATTTTCCGCCACAACGGCCTCGTATTCCCGCTCCCCGTTGGCATCATCTCCCTCCTCGTCGAACTCATTATCCCGCCGTCCGGCCAGCACGTCTTTGAGGAGGTCAACCAGGCTGTGTTCGTTACTGGATTGACGGCGCGGCCCCATTTGTTATCAAGTGCGTGGGACCAGTACGTCCACAAACGATCGTGGTGCTTCTCGACGAAACGGCCAGTCCATTTCTTGCCAACACCGGCCTCAGGGAATTGACTGCCAAGCCGTGCCGTACAGATTTCATCAACATGCTCCTTCAGCCGGCGGTGGGTGAGTGGGAATCCGCGATTTGCGATCTCGATGGCATATCTAATCACCACCTCGACCTCATCAGGCAAAAGCCACCCCTTCGCCTCATTCGAGAGACTTTTCGATTTCCCACCATTCGCAAGACGGCGGAGGGTGTGGTGGCTAAGGGAGATGGTTTTTCTGGTCTCAACCTGGTATTTGCCCTCCACCTGCTGGCACACGGCACGAAGGCTCATTCTTTTTGTCCCGCTCCAAGGTCTTTGTCCCGTTCGTGAAGATACAGTGCGACTGCATGGGCCATCCATGTGTCCTTGACACCGCGGACTAGTTGAGTCACCCGTGTCTGGGATTTGGCGCGAGCCATTGTGTCGTTTGTTTAGGAGACGAGAAAACGGATCGTTTATCGCTGCACTTCCCTTTTTGGAACTCGATCAGCGTGACAACTCTGATTGATCGCCGAATCACTCAGAATCACTCAATCGTCTTTTAACACGAAGCAGCAATGTATTCTGCAGTCGAAAGTGTATAATAATGTGTATCAATACAATATGAAACCATCTGAGCTTCGAAAGGAAAATTTGGGCGAGTTTAAATACTACGGGAAGGCATCCAAAATTGAGGATTCTGGGCACGGAACGGTAAATAAAATCCAGAGTGCGTGCAACCTTGACTCTTGACCCCGGCACAAGATAGAAGCTTCATATATAGTTGATGTACTCCCGGAAAAAACCATAGAGTCATTGGATTCAATTTGATGTGATGCGAGCTGTTTGTCTCATTGACCCGTCTGTCTCATTGACCCGTGAAAAACTGTACTATCTAGAACTATGTAACAAATATCCTGCTGCAAGGAAACTGCCGGCAGTAAACTTGGGTGAACAACCGGTTGAGAACTGTGGCAGTACTGTAATGGCGCCGTGCAGCTGAATGAAATAGTACATGAGCAGTGAGGGAGTAGTGAACATGAATGTGAGCGGACGTACCGCCAGTGGCTGCTTGAAACTACTGAGTATCTGGGTCAGAACGGTGAATGGGGTGAACTGAAAACTCACGGTGCACGTGCTACAGCTATTTGAAAGGTGCAACAGAGGTTGAGAGGAATTGGATGGGTGACTGGGGGAAAGGAGAGGAGCAGTGACATTACCTATGTCAATGGCGTGCCCATAGGGCCCGAGCGCTTCAAAAAGTTGCGATCAAAACTCTCTAAGTCCCTCTTATTCGGCTCAGTGTAAACGCGCGGACCCTGTGAAAAATGAGGTTTTTTTTTCGTAAGTCCTTAGCCGACACTGGACCACGCTCGTTTGGGGAGACATCAAAGTGTTAAGCGAGTGGATGTGATGGATTTACAGTCCATGGAGGTAAAGTGTCTGTAGGTGGTCTGTAGGCGGTCTGTTTGAACGTAAGTGTGTCTGCACTGGTCTGCGGGTCTGTATTGGTCTGTGTCAGAAATCCAGGTCTGACGCAGACGGGTCAGGTCTGTAACCGCCAAAAGGCCATTCCTGATGCAACCCACCATCAAATCTCCAAGATTCTGTGTTTGCCGCCCTCATGAATGTTGCCGCCCCCTGTTTTTTTTTTTTGGAAGTTGTTTATACGCACATGATTGCATGTGCTCGGTGGTGTATGTATTGAACTTGTAGCTGTCAGTGATCAGTTACAAACCCGGAGGGTTCAGGCAAGGCTCAGGCGAGCCATTAGAATCAAACTCTACATAACCGATCCATCTGCAAAGAGAGTGAGTTGTCGGGCGTGCACGATGCTTATACAACAATCCCTTTCCTTTCTCCGTTTCTATCTACGTTGTACTTATGGCCTGCCGCGGTAGTACTTCGGTAGGACCTCATTCATGTATATGGTATAGGCGGTGTTCACAATAGTAACATAGTAACAACAAATGTGTTCATCCAGACTTTGTCTTGCACTTCTCGACTTGAACTGACTTCGGGCTGGCTTGGGGCGTGCATGTGTAGGGTTGCGTCAGGGAACAGAAGACTATGAAGCTTGCTCTGTTTTGTTCGGTAGTTCTGGCCCCACCGAGGCTGAACACTTATGTTTCATGATCATCCGCTTCGCCGGCAGCCCAATCTCGTCGTCCCCAGTTCCCTTCACACCCGCTGGAATTGGTGCATATCGGAACCTGTAGCTACTGTAAGTGATACACTCTCAACGGCACCAGATTGTGGTAGCAGATGATATTACCTGTAGCTACTGTAAGTGATACACTGGTAATATATGAGTACACAATCTGTGGAAACGAGTGAAGAATGTACCTCTCAACGGCACCAGATTGTGGTAGCAGATGAGAGGTACGCGTGTCACATCACTAATCATAAGGTCCATGGTCACATCACGCCATACCGCATACCGCTGCAGGCGCCTGGAACCAACACACCCCCTCAGGTCCTGCTGCGGTACACCCCCTCACGCTCGTAACACCCCCCTCAACACAGACCGAGACTGGCGCGATGGCGAAGGAACGTTGGCAGGGGAAGGGCTTTTGTGAGGGTATCGGCGACATTGTCGGCAGAAGAGACACGCGGTAAGAAGATTTTCTTCTTCTCGATACAATCCCGGATATGGTGGTAACAATTGTCAATGTGTTTCGCGCGGGCGTGGAACATTTGGTCAGCCGCGAGGATTCGTGCCGCGTCGTTGTCGCATAGAATGGGGGTAGGGATTTCGATGGGGACGGATATACCACGCAAGAGCATACGTAGCCAGCACGCCTCCTTCGCCGCCTCAGATGTGCCGATGTACTCTGCCTCCGTCGACGATAATGTCACCACCTTCTGCTTGCGAGACGCCCAAGAAATTGCGCCAGACCCGAGCGAAAACTTGTAGCCCATCACAGATTTGCGCTTCTCGAGTTCGTTCGCGAAGTCTGAGTCGACATGGCCCGAGAGGGATATGGGGGCCGTGCCGCCGAGCCTGAGCACCAACATCCTTGTCCTGTGGAGGTATTGGAGGACGTGGATGGCAGCGCGCCAGTGTTCGAAGCGGTAGCAATCGAGAAATCCCGCGAGATGGTTAACGGGGTAGGCGATGTCGGCACACGTGCTGATGGCGAGGTACATCAACCCCCCAATGAGTGAACGGTAGGGAGTTTGAGCAAGGTGTTCGGTGTCGAGAGGGCTTGGTGGTTCGGTGGGGGTGGCGGAGACGTAGGCTTGCGTCTATCAGCGAAGAGGCTGGGTGGGCGTCGGACTGGAAGAACTGGGCGACAAGACAGTCAATGAGAGCGGTTTGTGATAAGTCGATGGTGCGTCGTTCCGGGTCTCGCACGATGCCTATGCCCAGACAGTATTTGACGTCGCCAAGGTTGGAGATTTCCCATTTCGTCCGAAGTTGCGCTTTGAATGTGTCGTTGGCAGCACGGGTTGGTGCGGCGCAGATCATGTCATTGACGTGAACCACGACAATGTTGGTGTCGCCGGACAATGGATCAGTGCACACATATACGCACCACTCGCAGAGGATACAGCGGAAACCCCATGTCGCCATCGACTCGTCCATCTCGCGGTTCCATATGCGCCCAGACTGCTTCAGCCCGTATAAGCTCCGTACCAGTTTCCACAACCACCCCTCCTTCCCCTTCTCCTTGAAGTGCTTCGGTTGACGCATGTATTGAATTTCGTCGTCGGGAAGGCGTGCGTTCAGGAATGCGGTCTTGATGTCGACCTGTTGGACGTCCCAGTTGCGTGCAGCGGCGACGTGGAGGACAGCGCGGAAGGATTCGAGGCGGGCGGTAGGCGAGGTCGTCACGGTGAAGTCGCGGCCATAAACCTGGCGGAAACCCTTGACGCAATACTGGACCTTGTTGCGGACAACGTTCCCTTCCATGTCGCGCTTGCGGGTGTATACAGCGCGGAGGTTGAGGATCGTTTTGCTGGGAGGCACGGCCGAAGGTGGGACCAGCTGGTACACCCCCTTGTCGTGGAGTGCGGCGAGTTCCTCGTGTGTGCCGGCTATCCACACGTCGGCGTCAGGGGAAGCCATGGCCTCGGCAATAGTTATTCGGATCGTCCGGTATTCCACGTCGATGGGGTTCTCGCACAAATACGCGTTGAGGTCGGCAAGCATGGCCGTTTCCTCGCCGTTGTCGTCCTCCGGCGTAGCAGCCACAGTCCCGTCCCATGCGTCTAGTATGCTTTGTTCACCGTCGTCGTCGCCATCGACGGGGCAAGCAGAAGCAACCAAACGGGTAGGAGGGCGGCGCGTACGCTCGGACCTGCGTAGTACTGGCTCGGGAGTGGAGGGAAGCGGTGGAGGTGGACAAGAATGGCATCGGGTGGGGGCTCGGAGGTAGTAAGGGGAGGGTCGTCGGATGATTGATCGTCGGGCACCGTGGGTTCAGAGACTGTGGGTTCAGGAAGACGTACTGCCAGCAGATCTTTCCTAAGTTTCACACGTATGGTCTCGTTAGCCTCGATAAAATGGACATCAATAGAGTTATAAATTTTCCCAGATGAGCGCTCCCAGCACCGGTATGCTTTCGCTTGAGGCGCGTAGCCGATGAGCACGCACTCAATCAACCGGGTGCGTAGCTTGGGGTTATGTCCACGTACGAGGACGAATGCACGACAGCCGATTTCGCGTAGATGGGAAATATTGGGCTTCCTGCGTTCGAACACCTCAAATGGTGTACGGCCGAGTTGGGACTTGGAGGGGGATCGAGCGTGCAGCTGTGACCGCAAACTCATCCCACAGAAATAGAGGAGCGTTGCAGGAAATCATCATTGTACGCGTCTTGTTGGTGACGGTGAGATGGTAACGCTCGACTTTTCCGTTCTGCGCGGATGATCCAGCGGACATGCAACGAATTGTGATCCCGCAGCTAGCGCAAAAGTTCTCGAATTCGGTGGATTTGAGCTCGCCGTTGTCGATGTTGTACGCTTTGACGCGTTCCCCGGTGCGCGCTTCGATAGCAAGTTGCCATGCGATAAGAGCCTTCAAGGCGTGCGATTTGTTTGCTACCGGAATACACCAGCCCCTCAATGTACAGTCATCGACGATATCCAGCATATAATTGTTCCCGCTCCGCGAGGTGGTGTCGAATGCTCTGCACAAGTCGACAAACACCAAGTCCAGCCGCCCACTCGACTTCTCTCCCTCGCGTTGATAGGGCGTGTACCAAAACATGCATGAAAACACCAGTTTTTATTTCATTTTGAACCTATTAGTGGGCAGAAGTGAGGCATTAGATTATGAGCGTACACCCTCCCTGGGGTGATAGGCTACACTATTGATGGCCGAAAGTCAGTGTAACAAACCAACTATGAAGGATTGAGTAGACTTGACAAGGCAGCCCAAAAGGCTGTTACGTCCTGACTATGATATTCTACACTGAGCTATAGATGGTGGCAGTAAGCCATTATCTTATGCGCTGGAGGTGAAACATCAGGGAACTACTCAGAATTATTGACTTGCCATCTCAACGGCCTCTGAATAGTCTGATGACTATTAAAACAAGATATACGAAGTCAGGATTAGTACAACCACATTAGGGCCAGCAGGGATATAGCGCTGCGCCATTTTGTGTATAAGGCCAACTGATTAGATTAGGATGAAGACTTGTTACCGAGTTAATTATCACTGTGGTTACTTGGGCAGATCTGGCCGTTAGAAAGATGCGGGCCTCGCATCAAGGATTTACTGATATGATTGATGAGGATCGACACTATAGAATAGCGCCGCGCTATACTTTACTAGTCACTATACTGGTCTGCCAGTATAGCGCTGCGCTATCTTGTCAATCTGCTTGATATTTACTATGAGTTCCACTGAGCTTGTGAAGTGTGGACTGATAGAGAAATTGAATAGAACTTGACTAATACTGACTTGACTAGTCAGCAATGACAGACTTGCTCAGTCAGAAAGATGGAAACCAAGACAACTAAGCACGTCTTATGGCGTGCTAGAGAAATACATGTGGATTAGCCCCGGTAGCAGGTCATAATACCCATGGTTGAGAATGTCTTCTACGCCATTGGCCATTCACTACTCGGGCTCCCACCCTTTATTGTTCCTATTCATTCCGTCTATCTCCTTTACTTCTCTCTGAAATGTATAAAAGTCAGCTGTGTACTCTGTATTAGCCAGTAAACTATCCCCCAGATATACGGGCAATATAGTAGACTCTAGATTTGTGATAGAAATCAGATATATTTGCAGACGCACAGAAAAGATTAAGAGATACGGGACGTCGAAAAGACTACCAATTGCATTGATATAAGAGCCCCGCTCAACCTGCACCAACCCGTCTCCTGTAGCAGCGCTTTAGGCCTCCAGGACTAAGACTTGTTGTGTAAATTGTACTCTCTTGTCTCCTGTAGCAGCGCTTTAGGCCTCCAGGACTAAAGACTAGTTTGTGCTAGTAGAAGTGAAACCGCCGCCTTCAGTGTAACTGTCTGCGCCTTAGCCCAGCGTCCACCTTCTGTGTAACAGCCCCCGTTTCATTGATACCGCCGCTGTTCGTGCAGCGTTGGTTGATATTGAAGTAGTGTCTGTCTGTTGATAGTCTGCCCTACCTTCTGCTTCTTGGCTAGCTGCCAGTAGTGTTAGGTTCTGTCGCTCACAAAGAAACTGAAGA
The DNA here is from genome assembly GCA_029378375.1 of Mycena olivaceomarginata. Classification (NCBI taxonomy): domain Eukaryota; kingdom Fungi; phylum Basidiomycota; class Agaricomycetes; order Agaricales; family Mycenaceae; genus Mycena; species Mycena olivaceomarginata. Next base: position 17,284 of record JARKIC010000620.1, on the reverse strand, counting down.
CTTGAACAGTCTAAGTTTTAACTTGAGTCTTGATATCCTGTTGGCGTGAAGTCCCTGCTACCCCAGCATAACCGTGCTTAAACCGCATAGTTGCTGTTGAAACAAAGCCTTATTCCAACCTTGCACACCCTTTTGATGGGTGATACGTACCCTACTTCCCCGAACACACACACACGAGTATTAGGATTAGGATTAGTGATTTGTTTTGGTTTTGGGTTGGTTTGAGTAGAGTGACTAGTTCGCTTTTCTCACTAGTCAAATCATTAGATTTCACGGCCGCACCCTAGTGCACCGTTTCAGCGTATCTTCGGGATTGCAGCTTTAACCTGTTTGCCGCGAAGGCATGCGTCACAAGGTGTAGCTTCAGAAGATGTATCGAGGTCCATACCATCGACCAGTTGGTGCTGGTAGAGATCCGCTACGGCCTGCGGGTGTACATGGCCGAGACGACGGTGATAGAGGTCAAGGCTGGCGGATGCGACGGTGGGAGAGGGTTCGACGAGGGAGCAGTCAAGTTTGTAGAGGCCGTGAGAGTGGTGGAGCGAGCCCGTGCGCACAACTTTGCCGTTACCCGTCTGCGATCCAAGTGGAGGTCGCGTCGAAGTGGCAAGTGAATGAGTTGTCGTGGCAAAGGCGGGAAACAGACATTAAGCGGATTGCGGCGTCGGGAACAAACAAGGCCATCTGCAGGGCAAACTTGTCGTTGATAATGGTGCCGACTCCCGTAGCGTTGATCGAACTGCCTTGGAAGCCGCAGATAGCGCGAGGAGAGATGGACGTGAAGGTGACGAAGTCCTCACGGACGGGGCTGATATGGACACTGGCACCGGTGTCTGAATAAAGGTTGTAGGTCGACGAGGTAGCGGCATTTATGGTGTGGTCGTTCCAGTCCCAAGATACATGTGGGCCGTCCTCGGTGGCCAAGAAGGCCTCGAGTTCGTAAGCGGGATCATCGAAAGAAGGAAGCTCGTCTGTGATGAGAGTCGAGGTCGAAGTAAAAGCGATGTTCGCGACGGGGGGGCAGAGGAGGATTTGCAGGAGCTAGGCGGAAACACTCCCCCGCTATGGTGACACACGCGTAACCCTCCTTGTCGCGCCCGACCTTGACGTTCTCAGTCTTCTTCTTGTCCCCGCCACCGGCCCGTCCGTCGTCCGCACATTTCTTCGTGCGAGCGTCCTCCACCGTCTGTCCAGCCATGCCCCCCCCGGCGAGATGCAGTACGGGTATGAGTGCCCAGTCGGCGATTTGCAGCTCGGATTGTTGCAATGATTGCGTTCCTTCTTCCTGGCGAAGCTAGCGCTGGTCGCGGCATATGCAGATGGGCCGGAAGACTTAGGCATCTGCTGCTTCGCCGCGAGCCTCGTGGAGATATAGGTAGGGTCGAGGTCGGGTACAGGGAGAAGGGAGTCGACGAAGGAAGGAAAAGGAGTGAGCGCGTGCAGAAGCAAGACAGTGTGGATACCCTCGGCGGTGGGAGCTTCGCCAGCCCAGACGGCCTCCTTCAATTCAGCAATCCGATCGAGGGTGGCGGCCCACGACTCGGGGTCGTCCGAGAATTGGACAGCCATCGCGGCATGCAGCTTGTTTACTTGGTCGAGAGGTCTGCGGCGGGTGTGGCGGTTACGGAGAGTGACCCACGCCGCAGACGCAGACGTACAATGCTGGATGTGCTTCTGCTCCGATGAGGACACGACGAGATTGATGTAGGAGAGGACTGCGATGTCGTTGTCCAGCCATTGATGGTGAGCGCGGGGGTACATGTCGATGGACGGCGGGACGGAGGTGGGGTCAAGCCAGCGGGTCGCGCCGGCATGAATCCCGATATTACTCCAGAGCCGTTTCGCCCACAGCTGGTAGTTTCCGCGTTCCATGGACAATTTGTCGTCCTCTTTCCATGATCCCGGGTTCAGCATGAGCGCCTTGTAAATCGGGCCGTGGTCCGCGACGTAGCCAGACATGGAGCTGTATTGGTCGGCATGGGGCGGGTGGCACGTGTCGTCGTCGTCAGCGAAGAGGGAATCGAAGGATTGGGACTTGTCGATATAGCCATGGGCGGGTGCACGGTGGTGGCCACCGGGGACGTAAGGACGGGGAGCCTGCACGTGACGTGGTTCCACTGGGCGGGCGGGGGTAAAGACAAGCGGCGGTAACGCGGAGGTCGCCTGCTGTTGTCCACCGGTCCAGGGGTTGGAGGCAACGCGGAAAGGATTATTTGACGATAAGGATGGTATTATGGTTGCCATATCGGGTGACGCGATGTGCGAATGGCAGGATGACGAGAAGGTCGTATAAGTCGTGAAGGAGACGGGTATCGACCTGTTCCCACTAGGCGAGGCGAGAGAAAGGAGCTATGGATAGATTCCGGAGTTCGTCGTCGTCAACGGCGGACTCAGATGCCCATAACCTATCGGAACCTGTAGCTACTGTAAGTGATACACTCTCAACAGCACCAGATTGTGGTAGCAGATGATATTACCTGTAGCTACTGTAAGTGATACACTGGTAATATATGAGTACACAATCTGTGGAAACGAGTGAAGAACGTACCTCTCAACGGCACCAGATTGTGGTAGCAGATGAGAGGTACGCGCGTCACGTCACTAATCATAAGGTCCATGGTCACATCACGCCATACCGCGTACCGCTGCAGGCGCCTGGAACCAACAGTGCACTCTCCACTTGCGAAACATTGAGGCGCAGGGACAAAATTCGGGATCGTAAAACGAATGGGAGGCAGTGAACTGCACCATGTGCGTCGCCCATTGACCACTGTTGATTGCCGTCATCGCAGCAAATATGGCATTGACTGAATGCAGCGAAAAACTCTGCGCAAAGTCCAGACTCGAGTCCGAATCGAACAGGTGCCTGCCAGTGCTTTGTACTTGACTCGTGCTCAATGAAGAACTTGAAGCGCAGGTGCGGACCGTCCGCCAGGGGCCTTTCTATAGGTTCAAATACACCTGAATGCATGCAATACAATTGGAGGGATGCACGCAAACTTAAAGAAAGGATCGCTGCGACTTGGGACATTGTCTATTAAGCCCTCAATTTATCGCGCATAAATAAATGCGTGGTTCAACCAAGTTTAACCTGGTATGTTTCACGATCCAATGGCAATCTGAACAAGTTTCGAGCCCATGATCGGCCCAGAAAAATACTAATATAAAAAATAATTCTTTGAATCTCGCCCATTAAGACCCGAGCCCGAGTCGAACGGGTCCCTGCCTTGTACTGAGTTGAGTTCATAGTTACGAAACGCAGCTGCGGGCCGTCCACCGGGGGTCTTTCTATAGCTGCGAATGAACTTAAATGTGTCTATCCTCTGATAGGAAAGGGATGCAGGCAAGGTCTGTGCGACCATCCGAGATTCCGAACTTGGGATATATTGTTCATCAATTTATTATGCATAGTCCACGGTTCAACCTGGTGTTTAGGATTGCTAGATCTGAACGAGTCCCTGGCCCAGAAAAATACCAATGCAAAAAAAAGGATAGATGCATTTAGTGTTCCTCACAAGACCCGAGCCCGAGTCGAACGGGTGCCTGCTTTGTACCGGGTCGAGCTCAAAGCTTCGAAGCGCAACGGTCCATCCGTCAGGGTCTTTCTGTAGGTCCAAATGAGCTTGGATGCATGCAATAGGATTGCAGAGGGATGCAGACAGAGGATCGTTGCGACGACCTCCGGAAACCTGGTATACATATATTGTCTCAATTTATCGCGCCTGGTATGTCTGGCGATCCAATGGCAATCCGAGTCTGGAAGTCCCATGCCAGTGCCCCCCGAAAAATGCTAGTGGAGAAAATTCCGGCCAAGACCCGAGCCCGAATCGAACGGGTGCCTGTCGTAGACGAATCGATAATCGCATCATGAAGCGCAGGTGCGGACCATCCGCTACAAATATTGAAGTTGTACGGTTTGGATCTTGGTTTAACTAACGTCTTCCTGCGCGACTGAGAAAAGGAAACCCACAACCGTAGCGATGGACGAGATGAGAGATGAGATAGGCCCAAAGCTCTTCGCAATCGCGACATTTCGGCGCCATAATTATATATCATGATACATGCACACGGACGGAGATATTACAAGGAGCAGCGACGGTGTATCGATTTAGTTGACCAGACAGTTGATCTCCTGGATGTCCCAGTCAAACTCGGTCGTCGATACTGTAAGGAATATCAGTCAACCATGAATTTACGGTGAAATGAAATGGAAAGCAATAAAGTCATACGGAAATGAAAGCGAATGCGAAAGTGAATGCGGCAAGCAAAAAAGCGCCAATGGGTACCAGAAATGAAGGAAGGAGCGGAAACGAGAGACAGGGAAGAGGAAAGAAACACACCTCCAGCAGTCGCGCTCAGATGCTTCCGCGGGCCCGCGTTGATGAACACCTGGCTCCCCGAGGCGGCGATGTGGATCGTCGCGAGCGCTACGGTGGTAGCGAGGGAGTCCTGCGAGAGTAGAGTGAGTATAAGAAACAAAGAAGACATCAGCGTAGGTAGGGATTCAACGCACCTCGGTAGCCCAGTTCACGGCGTCCGGGATGGAAGTGCCGACGTAGTGGTCGTTGTGCGCCTCGCAAACAACCCACCCCTTCTCACCCAACGGGAAGTGGAAGCGCACGCCTTTGTCATCTCCGGCTTCTAACGCCGCTCGGCTGGAAGGCGGGCAACAATAGAATTAAAATCATGCACAATTGCGCGAATAGAATGGAATATGCGCACTCTGCGTGTACTTGAATGGCAAGAACGCTGTTCGTCGAGTCGAGGTATTGCGTGCCGTTCTTCGATAGCGTGTAGCACTGCGTACCGTGTCCTTAGCAGTCGAAAACGACGCGGTTTAGCGGACGTACCTTGCTTGTGTCCAAAGTGACTTGCGCAGCCGCCGCCAGAATGAAGGTCAGGGCCATAATCAGATTGAACGTCGTCCTCCACATCGTGCACTGGGTATGTAGGTGGATTGGCTGGCTGGCCGGAAAGCGAATGTGAAGAACGAAACGAAAGAAGGCAGAGGAACGTGTGCGGCAATATATAAAGCGATAGATGGGTTTGGAAGTCATGTGGACCGAGAATCAGAACGATCTGTCGAGACTAATTGCAGTCCATGCACAAGCACATGCGCATCGGTCCGTTGAATGCTTCTCAGGCGCAGTAACCATGCCCAGCAGATTCACGGAGACAAGCAGTTTCATCTACAGCTCACAAGAAAGCAGCCCTGGAGTGGAGTTGGACGCATGTAGCGCAGTATTCGAGCAAAAATAGACTGGTGCGATATCTTAAAGGGCTCAGGATTGAGAGAACGACTTTTCGGGATGAGGGCAAGCACATGGAGGAATCAGTGGCGGTGCTTTCGACTGGCACGCGCACGTTGGTTGCCTCCTCCCGCGCGCGGCTTCACGGCGACACCGATCTTACGTTTGCATCCTTTATTAAGACCATATTATGATCTGCATGCGCGACCAATCTGTCTGTCTCTCGGCTCCCAGTTTATACATACCTTGGGGACCTCGAGGGCTTTCATTTTCCTTCGCTTCTCATGTTGCTCTCACTCCTTTCTCTCGCCGCGTTCGCCTCGACGTCCATCGCCGTCAAGCCCATTCACTCACATAACGATTGTATGTCCCCGAATAACTGGATGAAAATCGTGCTGAGCCATTGAAAGATACCCGCGCGGTTCCATTATGGACGGCCCTCAACCTCAGCATCATGAGCGTAGAAGCAGACGTCTGGTGGCAAAGTAGCCAGCTATTCGTGCGCGCCGCCCTTGCTTTCTTGTCGTTGGTATGCTAATTTCCGGTGCTAGGTTGCCCATACGAGCGGCGAGATAGACAAGACCAAGACCCTCAACTCGCTGTATTTGGGCGAATATCCTGGGTATCATCAATGGGACGATATCTTCCCCCCACGCCGTTCGTGCTCGAGAACCATTTGGAATCAGCGCATGCTCACTTGACCACAGAATCTCCGTGGCCAACCCCCTGCAGCTGCTCATCGACTTTAAAATCCGATGGCCCAACGTTCGTTCCGCTTCTGTCTTTCCCTAATATGCCCTCAAACAAACGTGCACAGAACATACCAGCCCGTGCACGACGCCCTTCAAGCGCTGCGCGCCGGCGGCCACCTCACAACCTACTCCAACGGCAAGCTCACACAGGGCGCCGTGACGGTTGTGGGCACAGGCAACACGCCCCTCGCCTCTGTCATCGCCGCAGACCCGCGCGATATCTTCTTCGATTCGGACATCCGCCATCTTTACAGCACCAAGCCCGGCGTGGGGCTCGAGTGGGGCCCGGAGATCTCGCCCCTCGCGAGCGTTGACTGAGCAGCGTGTCGAGCGTGCGTCTTGCGTTCCTTCCTCCCTCTGCCTCTTCGTTGACCCAGCGGTGGTTTTTCAGACCGCGCAAATGCAAGAACTCGTTCGCAATGCGCACGACTTTGGCATCCGCACGCGCTTCTGGGACACGCCCTCGAGCGTCTCGACGTGGAACACCTTCTGGGCCGCGGGCTCGGACTGGGTGAATGCGGACGATCTCCTCGCCGTGAGCAATGCGTGGGGCGTATTTGACTCTACCGTGGGGCCTGCGTTGAAGGCGCTCGAGGCTGAAGGGTAGGTATCGCCTTATTGCTAGTGTCGTTGTTAGTCTGATGATCATTTGGCAATGAGCGCACAAACGCTGCTTGGGCTTGTGGTAGCTGATGAAGGCGAATGAAAGTCGAGCGAAGATGAAGCGTCAAGACGATCCTTCATGGCTTTTTACGTGTGCTACGTGTGGGTGTCTGTTGGTCCTACTTTCTGTTCTGCTTCGACGGATGTATACAATTTCACAATTACAACTTCCCCTCCTTCACCAACCCTCGTATAACACTCAGACTCCTCTCGAGCGCCTTATCCAGTGTCGCGTTCAGCTCCTTGGGACTCGGCTTCGGTTTGTCCGCCGCAACTCCGGGAACTAGGTTGAACACAGTCAGCCGCCAACTTCCCCAATCCGCATTCATCAATAGTACGTACTCCCGTTGGCAAAGGAATAAGTCAACAGCAGCTCGTCGGCGGGGCCGTACGAGATGGTGTTCGTCACGCGCAGGCCGGTCTCCTTCATCTCGAAGTACACGATAGTCGGGTGTGCGTTTCGATCGACTCCGTGAGTCTGCTGTGGTCGGGGTTGGCCAGTGTCACTTCGCGCACGAGCTGCCAGTAACCCACCAAAATCGATTAGTATCGGGGGGATGTTGAATAAGTAACTGAACGCCCACCTTGTTCCCTTCCTCGAAGGTGGTCTTACTTGCCGATATAAATGGGATAAAGGGCTGGGGACAATTATTATTGACCGAGTGAGCGGAGGAAGACCCAAAATTCGAGGTTGAACTGACCGCGGGATTCCGCGCTTTGTACTCGAGCCCCTTCCAGAGCTGCTCCTCTGTCAGAACGGGCTCGGCGCCGGGTGGGTTGACGGGACGGGTCGCGGCGAATGCATAAGGCATTTTCGGTGAGGGTGGTAGGGTGCTGTTCTTTCGGTGAGGCCTAGGGTAGATATGTATGCACTCCGGATATTTCGAACGGCCGCCTTTTAAAGTACTTGGAAAGTGGACGATTCCGATGACCATCACGCGGCCGAGGATGACGCTTCAGTCCGGCTGAAAATCCAGGCCTTACTGATAAATTGCTGCGCCCATAGAGTTAGTGAGGCGGGAGGCCGATCGGAGTTCAAAATAGAATGTAGTAAACGATAGCGGATCACCGCTGGCGGCCGATTGAACGTGGCCTCTGAATTTCCTGCCACGTATTTCGCTGTAAATAAAATCGACTGAGAGTCATATATATTGCACAGATAAAATCAGTTCCCTCCAATTGTCTGAAATCCGAGAAAGAGAGAGATTTTCTCAGGTGAAATACGTAGCGTCAACCCGGTAGCCCAGTTCGCACCCAGGACGTCGGCAATGCCGAATCCGGCTGCGGAGGTAAGCTTCTTCGAGAACGACGCACGCGTCCCCGCCGCGCCAGGCCCTTTAAGAATAATAATCAATTAGCTGCGGGGTATATATACAGTAAATTCAAACCGGAAACGACGCACCGGTGCTCCCAAACTCAGCGAACAAAACGCCGGACGTGTTGGGCTCGGCCGTGGACCAGGGCTCCCATCCCGCTGGGTTGATGTGCGCGCCCATGTTGGTCGATATGTACACCACCCTAGCGCCATAGTTACAGTTGTTCCTATAAATAATGAGACAAAGCCGCTTTTTTTTGATCGCGCTTCCCAAACGGATGCGTCCCGATTTAGACGTTTGCACCGGCTCGGCTTGGCTGGACGCGTCGTCTCCTGCACCATACGTCCACGACTACTACCTGGTCCTCTATCTTCAACCTAAATACTAGCCTCTACCCCCAACTACCTCCTCCTCCCCACCCAGATTCCATGGGAAATCGCAAGATCAGCACTGATTTGAAAGACAACCGCCTTGAGGCTCTGGGAGCTCGGATGGGAGGAGAAGGACATCATGCAGGGTCTTGTGGTATCCCGCGCAAGCCTATATCGCTGGAAGCGGCTGTTTGAGGAAACCGGAAGCACAGCCAGCCGCCATCTCCTCTTCGTGGTCGCCCCCGCATCATCACCCATGCTGTTCTCTCCGCCTGCCTCGACATTTACCAGAAGGAGCCTGATGTCTACCTTGACGAACTGCGCTGCATCTCGCGATAAACCACGACATATGCATCTCTATCTCTGCTCTGCAGAAAAATCTTGTTGATGTTGGTCTTACCCGCAAATTACTGCACCGCATCGCTCGTGAGCGCTGCAAACAACAACGCGACGATCACTGGAGCGTAATAAACGATGATCTTGCTGGCGACAGCGACATGCTGATTGTAGCCGATGAGACCAGCAAGAACGACCATACCTTGCCCGCAGATACGGTCGATCTCCTGCCGGCATGCCTGCATATCACACTTACAACTTTGTGCGGGGTATCGGCTACTCCGTCGGAGCTGCAATGTCGAAGGAGGGATATCTCGCAGTCAAAGTCATCCCCGGAGCTTTGATTCTTTTGACTTCTTTGATTTTGTGGCAGAACAAGTGGTACGTCGATCTTTTGCCTGGGCCGGATTAGCTGAGGCATCTTTCAGCTACCTGTGATGAACGCGTGGCCCAAGAAACATAGTGTACTTGTACTTGACAACTGCCGCATCCATCATAACAATTCCTTGCTCGAGCTCATTTCCGCAAACTGTATGTAATCTACACCGCTTTTCATTGTTGCTCTGACATCAATCCTTCCCAGACTCTCTCCTTCTCTTCCTCCCTCCGTACTCTCCTGATCTGAATCCGATTGAAGAGTCGTTCAGTAGCCGTAAGCTCGCATGTCATTATCTACTCGTCCATTTCTGACGGCACCCAGTCAAAGCATATATGCGTCGTCATGGGTCGGAGATGCTTGCCGCCGAGGATCCGATTGCCGCAATCATGGAGGCGTGTGCATGTATTACTGCCGACATGGCAAAGAACTGGTTTTTGCGCGCAGGTTATCGCTAACGGACACCTTATTATTTCTGTTGGCACAACATGTAGACGACTTGGTACACTCTATACAGCTTGTATGAGAATCATAGCTACGATCAAAAACGATGAAGAACAATAGAACAACAAGCGAATCGGAGCTCAATCCCAGGAACCCTGCCCGAACGTCCTTCAAAAATGCGTCATGCTGGCGTAAAATCCTGCCCTTCGCGAGAGGAAGAACTTTCACACCCGCTTCCCAGGTCTCTTTATCGAGTGTCTTGAGGCCATTGTCTCCAGGTTCGTAGCCTAATTCGGCTAGTACGCGGCGATCATCTTCGTTGACCTGGTATCGGACGCAATATTCATCAAGAGTGATCACGCACGGAAGAACCATGGGCGGCGACACTGGACATTGCACGGGGACAGGCTCGGGGGGGAGGTGGTCCAGGTGCTCCGAAAGGAGGATATCGGTGAGGATAATGATGTGGACTGAGACCGTATGGAGAGTGATGGGAGCTGGCAATTGCCTGCAGAGCGGGAAGAAGGAGCTGTAGGATAGCGTCGTTGCTCGAGAGTGCGGGAACTGATGCGGCAGGCGCTGGCAAAGATGGTGTTACTGTGGGAGCGGTGGAGCTAGAAGGCAATCATATAGTCTGATTCTTGAGGAAATGATTTGATAACGGCGGCTGATCAACCGTCGCACTCTGTTTAGCCTGAGTATATGTCACGATTCAATGCAAATCTTATCGTTCCAACGCCTATCTAAGAGCGCAGCACAACAAGCACATACAGATAAGGATCTATCTGAGAGCGTAGCATAATAGACGCATACAGATGAGATAGTGGAAACATTATCAAAAACGTTGACGAACCCTAGATCAAGAGATCAGGATGAGATCCTAGATAACGGATCAGGAGAAGGACTTAGTGCATACAAAGTCCAGACGATATCCCGGATCATGGAAGAACCACAGGATGCAGAACGACACTGCTGTAAGCTAAACGACAGAAGACCAAACCACGAGGGTTAAGGCAGTCAAGGCCAAGATCTCTCACGAATACCGATCAAGGTGTTAAGTCACACGATCGAAGAAGCATCAAGACGATGGATGCTTAGAACATATATAGAAGGAAGCGTACCAACAGGATAACATGAGTATGGACGCCTTCACAGATCAAGGCTTTCGATCGCTAGTACGAACTCGGACATGAGTTACGACAGACGAAGGCTGGACCACAAGAACCCCACGCATAAGTGGAAGGACATACGGAACACATGAGGATATACACTCGGTTCCACGGTACCAGGAGGAGTCCTTACAATACTCGATGAAGAACATCAACGATCGGATACAATGATCGTTGGAACAAACCTATGCTACATGCATAGATGGATATATTTACATGGATGATCGAGGAAGCCACCAAAGACTCGGATTGACGATCGGTTGGTACGATCGAGCAGGAACACATGCTATAACGCAATGAACAGTTATATTTACGAAGCCACAAGGTATACATGTGGTGTTTACTAATAGCCTTGCGGACTACGGCAGGTTCTTGGTAGAACACACGCCTAACAGATGGAAGCAACGCATAGACGTTCAGGTTTAGCTATATATAGTAGTACAGCATTACTTACGGTCGTTTACCACGCCGAAGCCTTATGCTCGGATCATAGTATTTACTCACGGTTACTTATTAGGAAGGTATAGCTCACGGTTGAACTTGACGATAGTTACAATGATTAGATATACAGAACAGTATATAGTCGTAGCCTAGTTGTAGATATTCTGTACCTCTCCTAGTGTTTTATTCGACTTCATTGACGATTGTTAATACCTTGCACCCCCCAAATCCCTTGTCTAGTATTTGACTTGTGGACGCTCGGGCATTGTCATTGTAACAGTATATGCGTTAGAAAACATCACTGAGTGCAAGAAAACACGAAATACCATTGCAACCCCACACACGTAGCTTCACATCATTGAGATCGAAGTATCCCATTTCGTTATGGAAGATGCACTTTCTGGGGAAGGATGGGTGATTGTCGACAGGGTATCGTTCCAAGAGTTCGTTGAAGTGCGGGTTTGAGGCATTATCGATACCAGCCTTATCAAGAGCAAAGAGTTAGCAATGAGCTTTGGCAGAAACCGGCACCTCACAATTTGTTCACGGACGGACAAGATAGAGCTGTCCCGGAGCAGGACAGCTCCTCGATGGTATAATCCAAAGTCAAGCGGCCGGGGGCGTTATCGTTCCGTGCATCCTGTATCCACGGCTAAACAGCGTGAGATGTTGCAGCACCAAATCGAGTCTCAATCACTCACAAGCTCCTTTCTTTACAAGACTTGGCAGGGACATGTACACCGTGGAAATTATAGTCTTTCTTGCGCTCCGCGAGAGATTTGATAGCAACTTTGAGTCCGGTTTCCGTCGTGAGAGGCCGGCGTGCGGCGTTGTTTGGTCTATCAAACCTCCACTGCATTGAAGAAGCGAAGGTTCTCCGGCCGTGTCTGACAGGCTTTGGCGATCATCGCGAGAAAGTCGGGGTAGGTAACGGAAGAACGGAATTCATATGGGCCTAGAGTCGTTGTTTTCGGGGGGATAGGCTTCGCGTTGCCTTTGCGGACTGTCAAAATCGGTGGCGCTGGTGTTTCCACTTCAATACAGAACGAGATTTCAATGGATTCGTCATCCAATTCGTCCACGTCCGGAGCAACAGATCTCTTCTTTTTCTTGCGGGGAGGTGAGGATATTTCGATGTCAGAATCCAGAGAAAGATCGATGGGCTCGGCCTTGACAGCTGGCGTCGCGTCGGCGCGACATTTGGAATCGGGCTTTGCAGGGGAGGAAATTGGGGAGTAGTTCTCTTGCTGGCGGGAACTCGACACGTGGGGTTTGTATGCAAACCATTTATTGCGCACTGCAAGAGCTCAGTAAGCACAAGAGGCGCAGATAACATGTAGATGGCGCACCTTCCGGACTCAGATCTTCTATCATTTCATCGATATCCTGCTGGACTCGTTGAACCTCCTTGTTCTTGCTCTTGCTACGCGACTTTTTCGACATTGAGAGTGTGCAGATAGTTGAAGAATGAGTAGTGGACGTATGGTGCAGGAGACGACGCGTCCAGCCGGTGCAAACGTCTAAATCGGGACGCATCCGTTTTGGGAAGCACGATCAAAAAAAACGGCTTGTCTCATTATTTATAGGAACAACTGTAATTCTCGAGGAAACAAGGACGAATAACGAAATCGAATGAGGGAAATTGAACTAACTGGGCAGCGGTGCTCCAGGGGCACCCCAAGAATACCTTGCCTGTCAGGTTTGTAGTCGTGGCGGTGCTGGTTGTGAGCGTGGACAGATTGATAACGTAGAGACTGAGGTCTGCGGTGTCTGGTCCGTCGGCAGTGATGGCTCCGCCGTCAACTGAGGCGATAGTTACTAAGTGTTACGGTGGAAAAACGCGTGCCCGGATTGTCCCTGAGGAGAGTGAGTGAGAAAAATGACAAATAAATCAAGGGACGAACGACTCGGAAGATAAAATCGACGGCACCCTCGATGTAGCACAGGCCGTAGAATTGCACTCCCTTTGTCGGAAAAAAGCCATTCAGCTTGCAACGGCATGGTTCAGCATGTGACCTTGGGACGGCTTCGGAGTGCTTCAAAGGCATGGCAAAGGGCCTTAGAATCAGTCTCAAGCCATTCAAAAGCTCGATGTCAGTTCCAATGCATCCCATGCCGTCTCAAGGTATGTGTAGCACAGATAATGATTTCAGGTGAAGAAGAAAGTGCAGAAAAAAATTAATCTAAGTATATATTCACTCGCAGATACAGTCTTCGTCGATACAATCAATATGCAATGCATACCATCCTTCCCTCCAAATTGGAGAGAGCAAGGCACCACGAACGATGTGCTCTAGCGCAATAAAGTTGCAACTCCTCAACGGCAATTTCTCACATATCGGGCAGTCAGTGCGAGTGTTGGGCCGCCACGCCGTTGTGGAAGTGTGACCTCCCGCACGTCGTCTTCGAGTCCCGTGCCAGTTCCACCTTCCGACCAAATATTCCAGCACACCATGATCAAATTCTGTTTCGTTCTTACACACACTTCTTTATCCTCATTTTATCACTACTGACTTACATGTTTCATTGTGTACAGACTGTTTACTTTACCTCCTACATACCGCCAACGCGATGAGTTGAACCGGAGCTCGGGCATCTCGGGCTACGCCGGGGATTGATTCCGAAGTGGTCTGGTCACCCACATTCGGCGCTGAGCGGGGCAGCGAATACTCCCTATACGTCTTTGCATAGTACCTGGACTGCTGAGCAACGGTTCCCACTTAGCTTCGGCTTTTCAACCATGGGCGCTATTACATACTGGATTTTGACTAATCGTATTTTATCTTGTTTGTACTTCACAGCATCTTCCTCTTTGTCTTCTTACCACCACAATCCACACGCTTTCTGAGAACCCTCGCGCGAATCCACCCTACTCTAGGTACATCTGAGCTAAGTTCTATATTCTGTTTACCCTCCTTTCGATCTACGGCTACTTTGATACACATCTAGTCGACATTCGATCTTTTGCTGTACGACTCGGCTACCCCACTGGCACGACCTTGGCCTCCCTCGGTCCTCGTAAGGACTACATATCTCTTCTTCACCGTCCTGCTGAATGGCCGTACCATGGCTAGGTCGAGTGCCGCATCGCCGGGAGATGAAAACGAAAAACCAAGTGAAACTGACCCATGGCAAGAGGGCTGTCGTCGTTCTCGTAGAGGGCCCTTTCTCCTATTGTGAGTTCATTCACCCCATTTCTTTCCAGTGCTGTTGGTCCTACGCTTCAACGGATGCATGCAATTACACAATCAATTACAACTTCCCCTCCTTCACCAACCCTCGTATAACACTCAGACTCCTCTCGAGAGCTTTATCCACTCCCCGTTTAACTCCTTAGCACTCGGCTTCGGTTTGTCCGCCGCAACTCCAGGAACTAGGACACAGTCAGCCGCCAGCTTCCCAATCCGCATTCATCAATAACACGTACTCCCGTTGGCAAAGGAATAAGTCAACAGCAGCTCGTCGGCGGGGCCGTACGAGATGGTGTTGGTCACGCGCAGACCGGTCTCCTTCATCTCAAAGTATACGATCGTCGGGGCGTGCGTTTCGATCGACTCTGTGAGTATGCTGTGGTCGGGATTGGCCAGTGTCACTTCCGCGCACGAGCTGCCAGTACCCAACCAAAATCGATTAGTATCGGGGGAATGTTGAATAAGTAACTGAACGCCCACCTTGTTCCCTTCCTCGAAGGTGGTCTTGCTTGCCGATATAAATGGGATGAAGGGCTGGGGACAATTATTATTACCGAGTGAGTGGGAGGAAACCCAAAATTCGAGGTTGAACTGACCGCGGGATTCCGCGCTTTGTACTCGAGCCCCTTCCAGAGCTGCTCCTCTGTCAGAACGGGCTCGGCGCCGGGTGGGTTGACGGGACGGGTCGCGGCGAATGCATAAGGCATTTTCGGTGAGGGTGGTAGGTGCTTTTCTTTCGGTGAGGCTAGGGGTAGATATGTATGTATTTCGGATATTTCGAACGGCCGCCTTTTAAAGTACTTGAAAGTGGACGATTCCGATGACCATCACGCGGCCGAGGATGACGCTTCAGTCCGGCTGAAATCCAGGCCTTACTGATAAATTGCTGCGCCATAGAGTTAGTGAGCGGGAGGCCGATCAAGTTCAAAATAGACTGTAAACGATAGCGGATCACCGCTGCGGCCGATTGAACGTGGCCTCTGAATTTCCTGCCACGTATTTCGCTGTAAATAAAATCGACTGAGAGTCATATATATTACACAGATAAATCGGTTCCTTCCAATTGTCTGAAATCCGAGAGAGAGAGATTTTCTCAGGTGAAATACGTAGCGTCAACCCAGGTAGCCCAGTTCGCACCCAGGACGTCGGCGATGCCGAATCCGGCTGCGAGGTAGCTTCTTCGAGAACGACGCACGCGTCCCCGCCGCGCCAGGCCCTTAAATAATAATCAATTAGCCGCGGCGTATATATACAATAAATTCAAAGCAGAACGACGCACCGGTGCTCCCAAACTCAGCGAACAAAACGCCGGACGTGTTGGGCTCGGCCGTGGACCAGGGCTCCCATCCCTGGGTTGATGTGCGCGCCCATGTTGGTCGATATGTACACCACTCTAGCACCATAGTTAATTCTCGATGAAACAAGGACGAATAACGAAATCGAATGAGGGAAAATTGAACTAACTGGGCAGCGGCGCTCCAGGGGCGCCCCAAGAATACCTTGCCTGTCAGGTTTGCAGTCGCGGCGGTGCTGGTTGTGAGCGTGGACAGATTGATAACGTAGAGACTGAGGTCTGCGGTGTCTGGTCCGTCGGCAGTGATGGCTCCGCCGTCAACTGAGGCGATAGTGTTGCGGTGGAAAAACGCATGCCCGATTGTCCCTGAGGAGAGTGAGTGAGCAAAACAACAAATAATCAGGGGAGACGAACGAAGATAAAGTCGACGGCACCCTCGATGTAGCACAGGCCGTAGAATTGCACTCCCTTTTCAGCGCGGAGAGTGTCTTGGTATCTGAGAAGAAGGTCTCTATCAGGAAAGTTGAATCCTTTTGAGCAATCTACGCACCCGTAAAATCCGACAGCGTAGAAGCCAAGGTTGCTGCCGTACCCGGCCACAGCCAACGCCTGTGCCCCTGCCGCAGACCGGTTGTTAAAAAGATGGGGATTGAGATTTTTGGGCCATGGACGCAATCCTGCTCCTGCTCCGACCAGGGGGCACGAAATATATTCTCACCGAGTTAACCACGTCAACATTGTAAAGTTTGAAAAACGCCTTGTCGATTCTCAGCGTAGCGGAAAGTTCTCCTGCGCCAGCTGTGCCTTGAGATAAACCGAATGTGAGGCGAACCTATACCACGAGCTCCAACTGTTGTCGACTGTAAAAACCAAGGCATACCTGATTCACTGCATGGTCATGACGTCGTTGGTGTACCGAAGATCTAAGGAACCTCGTCAAAAATTACAAACGACCTTTCTGAACAGTGAACCGTTAGGTTCCCACGCGCGTGATGCGGACTTGTTCGGTGTACGTTCCTGCTATCGGTTCAGCGGGTGCGATCCTTGTTGTCTCGCAAATAAGATACCCGGGTAAACGAAGATGGTTCGCGCGAAGTGTCGGCCGGTAGAGAATTGATTGCAGCCGTGAAAGTGCTGAACTCCCCGGCCTGGTTCCCGACCCCCGCACTACGACGGCCCCACTGGGTGGGGCAGTACGCGCAGTTGCATATGCTCCTGTGCAGAATAAAAAGAGCGCGGCCAGCGTTTTCGGCAGCATAGCTTGAACGTGGTCTTTGGTGGACAATCATTTCCGTCTGTGCTTTTATAGCAGTGCAGATCGACCTGTCACAAGACCACAGGTGGTCTCCGGGCCGCTCGCTTTCGAGGCATGAGTTCCAAAGTTCGGCCAGTCAGATATCTTTGGAATCGGTGTCCACCAGCACTGAGACTTCCATGCCGATAATCGACCGATGATGCACTTTCGGCGGCCGGTGTGCACATATGGGAGCTCGGGGCTGTAAATGACGGCGGCCGGTGCGCGACTTTGTCAAACAGCCGGACCGTACGAGCCTATGCTCCTCAGTTCGACGAGGAACGGCGGGAAAAGCCGATCTAAACGTTGATCTCGATTCCATTCCAGTGGATTAAACAACTTGGAGGATAAATGGCAAATGGTAGCCACCATTTTTATGGCGGAGTGA